>CM046400.1:31755000-31945000 GCA_025413875.1 Rhododendron molle | reverse complement strand
TTCGGAAAGGTGTCAGGTCATGCACCCTACATTCTATCTCCCAGTTTGTTTCTTATGATCGTTTATCTCCTCCGTACCATACCTTTGTTTCGTCTCTTTCTTCTATATCTATTCCACAGAATTGGCAGGATGCACTAGTGATACCTAAGTGGGAAGAAGCTATGGTAGAGGAGATGACAGCTTTGAAAAAGAATGGCACTTGGGAGCTAATATCACTTCCAGAAGGGAAGAAATCAGTGGGATGCAAGTGGGTTTTCACTGTTAAGCAAAATGCAGATGGTACCGTTGAGAGGTACAAGGCGAGACTTGTTGCCAAGGGTTTTACTCAAACCTATGGGATTGATTACGAGGAGACGTTTGCTCCGGTAGCAAAGATGAACTCTGTACGAGCCCTACTATCTTGTGCTGCAAATTTGAATTGGCCCTTACAACAGTTTGATGTGAAAAATGCATTCCTTCATGGTGATTTAGAGGATGAGGTGTATATGGATATACCTCCAGGTTTTTCTTCTTCTGAGACTGAAGGAAAGGTTTATAAGTTGAAGAAAGCTCTCTATGGGTTGAAGCAGTCACCTAGAGCTTGGTTTGGCAGATTTTCGAAGGCTATATTGAGATTTGGATACAAACAGAGCCATACAGATCATACTATGTTCATCAAGGGGGCTGCTGGTAAGATTGCTATTCGTATTGTCTATGTTGATGATATAATAATGACAGGTAACGATGTGGACGAGATTCTTAATCTTAAGTCTAATCTGGCTCAAGAGTTTGAAATTAAGGATTTGGGATCACTGCGATACTTTCTAGGGATGGAGGTAGCAAGGTCCGATAGAGGTATTTTTATCTCCCAACGGAAGTATATACTTAATCTTTTGGAAGAAACAGGTATGTTGGGTTGTAGACCTGCGAATTCTCCTATTGAGGCGAATCATCATCTTAGTGGAGATGTGGGGGAGCACACTGATAAGGAAAGGTATCAACGACTGGTGGGTCGACTGATATACTTAGCTCACACTCGACCGAATGTTACTTACGCAGTTGGTGTTGTTAGTCAGTTTATGCATGATCCTCGTACTTCACACCTAGATGCAGTTTATCGTATCTTGAGGTATCTCAAGTCAGCTCCAGGGAAAGGAATTTTGTTCTCTAATCATGGTCACCTGCGGTTGGAGGTTTTCAACGATCTTGGCCCGGGTCTGGATCTGCATGGATGATGACGCCTACTTGCCACTCTGTACTTTCCTTGGAGGAATTTGGTTACTTGGCGAAGTAAGAAGCAATCAGTGGTTGCCACAAGCAGAGTATAGAGCTATGGCTCATGGTGTTTGTGAGCTCTTGTGGCTCCAAACCTTGTTACGTGATTTGGGAATTTCTAATAGTGGTCCTATGAAACTCTACTGTGACAATAAAGCTACCATCAACATTGCTCATAATCCTATCCAACAGGATAGAACGAAGCACATAGAAATTGACAGACACTTCATCAAGGACAAGCTGAGTGATGGGTTGATATATATGCCTTTTATTAAATCGGAAGATCAATTAGCTGACGTATTCACGAAAGGACTTCGTAGCAAGAGTTTCCACACCGCCGTGTTCAAGTTGAGTTTGATTGATATCTTCGTACCAACTTGAGGGGGAGTGTTAAGTTATGGGTGTATGTGAAATTAGCGTGTAATTGAGCCCTTGTGTAAATTAAATTAAGAGATAAGGGTCTCAGTATAATTATTCTCTTAGTCTTGTATAACTCTAAGTAATGAAAAATAACTCTACACTTTTTGCGTTCCCATTCCACGTTTAGGGTTCTACGTCTCTCTCTTTCTTTACAATTTTACATGCTTTAATGATTCTACTACAACTTTTTCACGACAGAGAGAAAAGGAAAACCTTCATGCAAGAATTTTGGAATTACAAAAGAAAATTGATGCCAGGCAAGCCCTGGAGTTGGAGGTAGAGCGTATGAGAGGGGCAATACAAGTTATTGGACACATGGGTGAGGACGGGGATTTGGAACTGAAGAAGAAGAGGGATGCACTTCAACAAGATTTAGCAGAAAAGGAGCAAGACCTTGAAGATCTAGAATCCCTGAGTCAAGCTCTCATTATAAAGGAACGCAAAAGCAATGATGAGGTTCAACAAGCTCGCAAGGAGTTAATTAATGTGAGTAGTATTCTTGTTCATGGTTCTTATATGGATTGATATGTGATGAGATAAGTGGGAAACCCTTTGTGAAGTAGGTTTGATGCTTAACTCTCTGTGCATTGATCATGCACTGTTTTGCTGATCTATGTTACATCAATAACAGAGAAATAAGGTAATTCACTGTGGATCTTACTTTGAAGTGATGAGCATTGTCACTTGGGAATTCTATAAATGCAACATGAAAACGGGCAGGGATGACTCTGATTGTTTGCATACCTGATTTTAGGGAAGTTAAATGCGACATGAAAGCTGAGAATTACTTGTATTCTCAATTAAACCTCCTGTATACCTTTTTGGTTTGTACAACATTACTTGTGGGAAAGTTGATTACAATTTGCCCAGCTATTGCAGCTCTACATCGTTATGTACCTGCTAGGTTTTGGTATATAGCTATACCTGGTAAATGTCTCCGTATCTGGTAATAATGAAATAATGTGCCAGCATAGGCAATGCATTAAGTTTCCCCATTCTAAAATATGTATCCAGAAAAGATGTTGAAAACAACTGATGATCCACATGCAGGGCAGTTAATTTACTGTACTTGAGAATTAGGGGCTGATTAAAGTTTGATCTGAATAAGGTGGTTTCTAATTGGACTGCAGTTCCTAACTGTAGCGTCTTCCCCCAAAGTGCTTGTGTTTTGGGTATGACTTGGATGACTATATTCTCATTTGATTGACGAGTTGTAAGAAAGTACCGTCTATGTTATTTCTTCTCAGGTATTTTTAACAAGCCAAGTTATTAAAAAGTGAATTGGCTGCTTCCGAGAGCAAGTTCTAGAGAATGGAAGGATTCAAAAAGGTGGACCCTGTGAGGCCATCTTCATAACCGTGCTGCCAAGCTACAGTAGTGTCTAATCCTCTTATCACTCCACAATTTGTAGAGATGATTTATGAGATGGTTTCTCCAGATGGAAGTAACACAAATATCTCAGTGGTTATGATCCTTGTGAATCTTCTTCCTACAATAGATATGCTGTAGTTCCATTGGTAGCCCACACTCTGAAATGACAAATACTGTACAAGTATCCCTTTGACAGACCTTTTATTTTTCTGGCCAATAGGAAGTCATTTTTTAATACTTCTATAATTTCGGTTATTCTTCAAATTTAAATCTTGTTTCAATGATGCGGTAATTTTCCTATGGATTGGTAAGAAACATATTTTCTTGCCTTATAGGGCTGGACGGGGCAGTCATCCCGGGCTACTATTAGCATCAAGAGGATGGGCGACCTTGACAGTAAGCCGTTCCATATTGCAGCCAACAGGAAGTATGGAAAAGAAGCTGATAGTAAAGCTATGGAGCTATGTTCATTATGGGACGCTTACCTGAGGGATCCTAGCTGGCATCCCTTTAAGATCATCAGAGGAAGTGACAAGGAAGAGGTATTGCATTTTCATTCAGTAGACCATTTCAGATTTTCTTTCTGTTTCAGCCCTTGGGACAGTGCCATGTACTTTTGTAGAATGACATCTTTGCTTGACATGGCATTCTAATTTAGGATTCTGGTGACAACTCCTCTTTATATGGGAATTCTCTCTCTTTTTATGAAGTAGTGCAAGTTTAACAAACAAGGAAAAATGTCCTGCGCATGGGCTATGTGTTAGAAATGAGGAACTTGATTTAGTTTGTCTATGGAAAATACACAATCTAGGAACACTTTGCATGTCTCTGCTAGGAACACTTTGCATGTCTCTGCAGTTTTTAATACTGAAGTGTGGTACTATATTAGAAAGTGGTATGAACAGCCTTCCCTTTACCAGTTATTATTTGGTGGGCCATTCTTTCTTGTTTGTTATTATATTTCTGTTCTCCTCGTTTCCCTTTTGACCTTGTCATTCACCTTAAGATGGTTTGTTGGAATGCAACTGCAGGAAGTTATTGATGAAGATGATGAAAAGCTGAAAAATCTAAAGCATGAGCTTGGTGATGAAGTTTACTCTGCTGTGACAATTGCCTTGATGGAGACAAATGAGTACAATCCCAGTGGTAGGTACGTAACACCAGAAATTTGGAATTACAAGGAAGGGAGGAAAGCAACACTACGCGAAGGGGTAGAGTATATAGTCAAGCAGTGGAGAGGGAAAAAGGGAAAGAGAAGCTACTGAAGGTTTTGAGAGGTTGAGTTTTTCATTTGTCTGACATGGAGAACAACATTGTAGCTCCTTTTTCGACAGAGAGATATACGCTTACCAATCCGCTCTATGGGCGAGCCGCACCATTTTGAAAAGTTGCAACATATTACATTAGAGAGAGTTTGAGTTTTTTCTTTTCTTTTCAAAAGATATTTAGATGGTCATACCAGATGTTTTCATGGCAGTTCTTTAATTCCGAATGTCATATCCATACGAAGTATTATATAAGAGAATTGGACAAGTTTTGGTTTGTGGCTGTGCATTGCTAGATTGTTGTTGTGTTGCCGAAAATGTCCTTGGTTCCATTGGGTTTGGTTTTGTTTGTTGCTGGTGTGTTTTGGTAATTTTGGTCTTTGCAAGTTGTTGGTGGTTTTATGGCTTGTCCGCATGCTTTTCCTGCTCCACCGTATGTACTTCTTTGAGCAGAAATGATGAAAGTGGTTGGAATAGTGTACGTTGCTTGTGCACTAAGAATATAGAATACATGTCATAGAAAAAGCCTGGTTCTGCTCGTGTTCTTCTCTGGGCTGGTTTGGAGGCTTGTTTCGTGTTTGGCTTCTTTTGACTCTCAACCAGTGGTGAGTTTGTTATCTCTTTAGTTATGCTAGAGTGAATGGTTTGTTTGTTTGGTTTTTTAATTTTGTTGTTGTTGTTGTTGTTGTTGTTGTTGTTGTTGTTGTGATGGATGTGGTTAGATTTTTGCTTTATGTTATTGAGAAAATTGTTTGTGGGGCTTTGGTCTCCAAGCGTGGCATTGGTGGTCATCTTCAAATTATTCATGACATGCTTTGGTCTGTTCTTTAGAGTGTGATTTGTTAAAAGCAATTAAAAAAAAGATTGGTTCTTTATCATCGTGGGTGAAGCAATTGATCTGAATAACAGCAATTGATGGCAACACCTGAGATCAAAATTAAGCCCTCGTAAGTAAAAAAATTCATGCTTTCAAGTTTAGTATTGCATGCTATTGTGATTATCTCTCTCGAGGATGCTTTTATGCTCTAGGACGGAACCTGGTATCACGTCATGAAAGGATGATTGTATTAGTGTCATAGTGTGAGGTAACTCCTGAGAAGCTCTTTGGTAGAGGACCAATTTGGGGTTCAATTTGTTGTGATGATGACATGTGTCAGATAGATGACAAGGATGATCTTGTAGTTCGAGCATCTATGAAGTTTGATTCTGCTTTATTTTCGGATGATATAAATCTGGGTTCACCTCTATGATATTCTCGGTAAGCTCTCTCTCTCTCTCTCTCTCTCTCTCTCTCTCTCTCTCTCTCTCTCTCTGGGGTGCCTACTCACTGGAATCCTTTTGGTTTATACTTCCTTAGTGTTCCTTATGTGTTTTTCGAGCATTCCAACTGTTCAATAAAAGCTATCAACCCTTAATTCCATACCTTGGCTTTTGGTGGAACAATACTTCACTGCTTTTCACCCATACGATAAATTTCCTCACTTAGTTTTCATCTAATCAAGTCATTTTTCTGAGGCCAAACAAAGGGACTGCAATGAATCAGGTGCCGATAGCTTCAGGTGGATAACAGAGATGTCTGTATTGAAATGGGAGGCTGTAGCTTCTGTTCTTCTAAGGGAGAGTAGGAGGGAACCAGTCACCGGCATCGTCAAAATGCGAAGTGTTCTTTAAAACGACATCGCACCATTTCAAGCTCCCAGTATAGGGACTACAACGTGTAATCGGAGATGATTTGAGTGAAATTATCTTTGTGAAATTAAATTGGGTCACCCTGGATCAAACCCCTTTTATTATGGGACAATAAATTCACTGAGAGGGAGAAAGAGTATTCGGTTGATCAGCAGAGGAAAGAATCTGATCATGGGATTTCACGGTTGCCGGAATTTATCTCAGTGCCATAGTAACAAACAGGTCTCTTCTAATCTTCCATCCTTTCAGCCGCCCTAACTGAAAACCAGTCAGCTGATGTTCATTTTGTATAGCTTCCATTGTTCTTCTCTTCCAATGTTTTCTGATAGTTGCATGAGATGTGGTTTGTTTTTGTAAAAGTCTGAGATAGAAATTTCCTAGGTCAGTCAATTTCTGAATCAGGGTAGTTATCAAAAGTTTGGAGTAGAGAATGAGGGATTTCTGGCAGGCTGTTTGCATGCTTTGGAACTTTTATGAAGTCCAATATACCATTTGGTGAGGAAATTCGGATTTCATCATTAGTTTTTGTGGCCCAAAGTCATTTTTGTTGTAGTGAATGACTAATGGAGCAGACCCCAAGATCATTATGATCGAGCATACTTCACAAATTTCCTCTAGCAAAGGTCATTAGACATAATGTAGAGAGTATATATGATTGACTCATACTTGGAACGTATAATATATAATAACCATATGTACATAAAATTATAAACCATCCCTAAAACCAAAGTAGAATGTTTTCCTTTTCATTCCCCAAACCCGAAGCCAAACCTGAAAACATAATTGGGGATTCATCCAATCAGAGTAAAGTTGGAGGGTAGGTGGGTTAATTGGTCATCCCTAACGTAAACTAGTAAATTCAACAGTTGAGAGTTAAGAAAAGCGACAGACTACTTTTAATCGAAATGCTAGAAGGAGAGGAAGGCCTAAATTAACCTGGGATGCGAATGCAAAGAGAGGATATGGATTTTGTACATTTAATTGATTATGTGGCCCAAAATCGATTGGGGCACATGGCCTAGTTTTCATTTGGTTTGGTTTTATGTTTTGTAACCTTTGGTTTGGTCGTGTGGTGCAGTGCAATTCCTGTTAAGAAACTGTTGCAAAAAGGCCTGGTTTCTGCCTTTTGGCTGAGTTCCCTCCTGAAGGAAGGTTGGTTTGATCATTTACCTTTGTGAAATTATTATGTCAAAGGAACCTGGAAATATCACTATAACTTTTTTTTGGAATTTGTTGGTTTGTTTTGCAGTTTCATCGATATTAAACAAATGGTTGGCAGTGAAGCATACAGTTATTTTGAGCTCACACATCAGCCAAGCAGTCACACATCAGATGGAAGTGGGACACTGCTCTCAAGTTCAACAGAAAGTAGCTATAATAGCGATCAGGGTAGTGGCAATGAGGATGGCAAAGAAGCCAGCTACATAATTTATGAGGAGAGTTCAGATGAAGTGGACTTTCTGAAAGAAGCACCTAGTAAGCAAGAACTGGAGTGTCAAGGTCGATTTTGCTCTCTCTCTCTCTCTCTCTCTCTCTCTCTCTCTCTCTGTATGTGCGTGTAGTTGTAATATATTGGGTGATTACAAGAAATCTAGGTTCTGGTTGGTTTCCCCAAGTTTTTCATTCGTTGGTTTGTTATTGCATGGCTTCACTTATTATGGGTTGCGTGATTGGTTTTTCCTCATGTGACTTTTTCATATGAACTATGAAGCCATAGCAATGTTCTCCACAAAACCAATGTAGCGATGGTGCTGCATTTGGACGTTAAGGGAAGAACATTGGTCTTTGTTTACATTCTTAAACTTGTCCAATGATCCTCTACGGCTGAACTGAGCTAGGAATCCCCTGGCATATTTATGATCCTCTCCCTCTACACTTGTTACCATGGCTTTCTCACGCTTCACACTTGTTTTATTGAGTTCATCTGGTCTTTGGTTTAGTGGTGGGATTTCCTCTGTACCTTTGTTCACATGCAATTTCAGCCGGAGGATTGCACAAAAGTCTCTTGTGGTTGAAATTGCATTGGAACAGAGGTAAAGAGGCATTTTTGGTACGGGTTATTTGAGCTCCATTTCCTAGGTTATTATCTCCATTGTGTATCAAAGTCAAAGCAAACTCAAGAAGTTTGATCCGATGATTCCTTAAAAGCTATGGCTTATACTGCTTTTTTCTTCTTTGATTTTTTTGAGGAGGAAACCACGGTTTATACTAATAATTGAAATACTGGACCTAGATATCATCACCCCATGAGAGAGCTGGTATCTCTAAATTTCATTTTGTCAGTAACACGATACCTGCTCATGGGTGGTCCATATCTGGAGTTCAAGGCATAAATAAGGTAATTGGATGTTTTGAAAATTTTGCTGCGCCTACCACTTTTTTATATTTGAAAGTATTAAAGGAGCATATCATTGGATTGAAAGACATTATTGGATCTCCCCGAACCAAGAGATGGGGAATTCCTTCCTGTAGGAGCATCCCTAGTAGCTTCATGAATCTTATTTTGTTTTACCTTTTAGTTTGAGGAAGGCATTGTTTTGTTAGCAACGGCCCTTATGTGTTAATTTTGTCTGCCATGTAGCAAGATTGAATTCTAATTATGTGACTTGTACATGCAGCTGAAATAGTGTTCTTCTCAATACCAGTGCTGCAGTGCAGCATTTATGCGGCAAGTACTGGATGTTAAGGGAATAATATTTTCTTCTGACTGCAAATCCCTTATATTTGTGGAGCATGTACAGAACATGCAACTTAAGAAGTTTGAGTGCATGATTTTATAAACTATGGCTAATGCTTTCTCTTTGTTTTTGGTTGCAAATATCCCTAATTATTGGTGAATATAGGGATTCCCGGTCTCTATTGGGCCAATGGCTTATGGCTTATGGCTCATGACCTTTCAGGGAAAGAACAAACTTTTGGTCTACGATTCCATTTTTTTGTGTGTGTGTTGTTTTAGACATGCTAGAACATCATTCTGGTAGGTTCAAGTTGAGTTAAGAACAAGAACAACTAAAAGCTGATAACAACATTTCCTGGCTTAGACGTTTTGACTCACGTCTCTCCGATACATTACACTTCAAGTCTGATGCCTGGAAGGCTGGAACACTTTTTGCTTTTACCCCCTACCAGTGGATGAATGCGTGCACCCCAGTTACAGATGCCCGACTCATACATAAATGTGCAAGAGAGGATTCATATGAAATTAGTCTATGAGAGAGAGAGAGAGTATCTCATTATTTGCATTATTTAGGCCATTGACTGCTTCGTTTTATCTTGTTAGTTTGGCGTTCCTGAAATGCACTAATGTGGTATATTTTTTACAGGAAAAAGTTTTTCTTTTACGTGTTTGTTGTTCAGTCTGCAGCCCAAGGATGTACGATTCATTGATGTTTCGATGGTTCCCTGGACACCCTCCAACACAAACTTTGGTCAAATGAGAGGAAACCTTTGGAGGCGACATGCAGAGAAGTTCCTCAAGCATTCGATAAGTGCTGGTATCAGATGTGTACAGCTCAACCAAGGAGCTGCCACACAAGATTAAACTACATCGAAGGATCAGTTTATTAGCACCGAGGTGTTTTTGTTTAGCAGCCCACAAGAAGCAAAGATATGCTGGTCTGCCATCCAAGGCAATGTGTAATCTTGGAAGAAAACCCAGGTTTCTGGCAAGGGTTTTTAATCCCTAGAGCTGCTAATGTTATTTACATCTATACTGAAAAGCGGTAATCAATTGTAAATGATTTGAAGTTTTGCAAAGATATTATCCTTGGTTCACTTTTTTTTCCCTTGGTTAACTTCGTTATAGTTGATACTCATGATTTATGAACTGTCTTTGAGTTCTTAGGAACTTAGAGCAGAAACATGAATCTCATGATTATAATTGTTGAGTAGCTTCGTATCTTGATTTGTGAAAGCTAAAGTAATTTTTAGATTTCCCATTACTTGAAAGCTAAAGTAATTTTTAGATTTCCAATTACTTAAAACATTTTCTTTAACCTATATACAGTAGCTTTCCAATTCTATTTTTCTAAATTTTCTTTAGGCATAGGTTACTGAAGCAACATATTCATAGAAGAATCCGAGTCTCACAACAAAGCCCATCTTCCATTAGGTATTTTTTTACTGAAATATTGTGCACGCAAACTGTTTGAAGAACGCAACTGTATCAAAATGAACATATAAACAGATATAAACAGTTATGACCTTCAATAAAAGTGGACCGACCTTTTCTTCTTTCTAAGGAAATTTGATTCATCGAGATAAATTGGTTATTCGATTCAGCTGATACAGGAATGACTTATACATCACGGTTAGCAAAATGAAATCGCAGGTACTGTTTGTGTTGGCCAATTAGTTAATCAAGTACTCGCTGCTTCCACATCTTCTTCCGAATCGCCAAAAACCCGGTTAAGTATCATGGCTAGTCGGACTCCACCCTGAGCAATCCGTTTCATGACAATTGGTAGCCTCGAATTGAAGTAATCATCTGCAATTTATAGGCACATATACACATTTTTTGTTAACCATCATCATTTTTTGTGGTGTGGACAAGAGTCATAGTGTAGGGAATTTGGAAAAAATGAACCACCAAAAGTTTCCCTTCTTTAATTGGTACAAAAATAGTCAAGTGTCACTGGAATTGCTGGATTAAACTGGAAAAGTTTATGTATACTTCAGAAAATTAAAATGCAACATTACCATCTAGAGTTTCACCAGACTCAACATCTTTGTAACCCCAATGGCAAGCTATGTTTACACTCTCCACTGCCCACCTGTGTATAACAAACTTTTAGTTTAATGAGAGAGAGTAATTCTTATGACCACAAAATCAGCCACATAAGGTGCATGGATGAATATAATTTCGTAAAAAGTGGATCCCATTAATACATAGTGAAATTGTATATTCATTCACTTTTTTAACCATTCAATTTATGTAAGCGATTCTGTGGTTGGTTTCTGCGTCCACAAACAAAATTACTGAGGGAGAGAGAGGAAGAGAAAAATAGCTTACTTGTTGACGCAAGTAAACATATCACTACAGTCCGTCCAGGATGTAACATCTTCACGCCAGAGTCCCTATTATTAACGAAAATTGAGTTTACGACTAATTTGAATTAGATGAAGTACATGCACTTCAACTTTACTTAACATTCTTGCAAGTACTTTACCACTTTATGAGCAAAATACCCATTTTTGATTTAGAGAGCAGTAAAAGTACTTGCAAGATGCTACTAACAAATTGCTTACCATCGAAAATATAATCCAGATTTTGAAGAAAATTAAAGAGGTAAAAATTTTATCAGACTTACATGAGTGAAGTTCGCCTCGATGTCTTGTCGAAGGAGGTCCATGTCCTTTCCATAGTAATCTTTCGCAGCCGTCAGAATTATCTCTCTGTCCCAAACCTATGTGTTGCAAGTACTTGGAATTAAAATCAAAATCCAGGAAACGGATTTTATTTATTGACAGTTGTTTTCTAGAAAATTAAGCTACAATTAGTATTGAAGAAAAAAAAAAGTAGTACTCCATACACGTAAAAAATTATCAGAGGTGCCTAATAGTATTACATAGTTTTACTCACATGGTGCAAATTAGATTTATGCGTAAACCAGCGCAACTCAATGCTGTTTCCACCTTCATCACTTGTGAATCCAACGTGCAATGGCTGAAACAACAGAGAGATTTGTTAGTCGTTGCGGTAGGGGTTCTGGATTAAGTATTTACGTTGTGGCAAGGGGACCTAAGATCCCGGTAGGTGGGATCAATCAGTTTCGGGTTTAGAAAGAAGATTTCTCTACTAATTTCTCATAAAATCGAGAAAGCACAAATGCAAAAGAAAAAAGGGACAATAAAAACTTGCAGCCACATATATCTAGACCTGATGAATATCACCCATGAAGTGTGACACGAATAACAAGGCCTCGGTCATATTATCTGTCCAAAACGGGAAAAAAATGTTTAACAAAAAAATTGAAAAGAACTATTTACCAGAAAAGATTTTGAAAAAAACTAGTGAATGAAAATTGAGTGACATTAATCCACTTCTTACGTCGACGATCAGAAGTTCCCTCTCTGTAATGTGAAAGCTGAGTGGTAAAGTTTTGGATGGCACCAGCAACACACATGTCCTTCAATCCATGAGGATCATGGCAATCCCCTGATGATACATGGACCAATTGTAATTTATTAATACATCGTAATTAGCTAAAACTTCAGGGAAAGAAATAAAACAAACGCATTGATGATCGACAGCTTACTTTTGTAATGAAAGTTACAAGCTTCATCAGGAGTGTCAATGAAGTGAAGTGGGCTTGTCCACCGGTACTTGTACCAGTGCCGAATTTGGTCAGGCCAAACACAGAGAGCTGATAAATTTCCATTGACATAGTCCGGCAACAACATCTGAACAGCGTGCGCTGCATCCGGTTCGAGAAGACCCTATGGATTCGCAGTTTCACAATCTGAATTAGTTCATACTTGCACGATGAGATATTATAGATACTTCTCTTTAAGACATACATATAAGCAACAGAATATTCTTCTGGGTAATGGACTATGGGTATATCACGAGAAGTCACCAGAAAAGGATACCCAGTTTGTGTTTGGAATGTTTGAGGTATGCTTTGTGTTCCAATCATGAATCATGTTCTTTTCTACTTCACTCAAAATGATCATATCGAGAATGATAGATCAATGAAGTGAATAACTTAAAAAGCCTACAAACAAAATTCTCTCAACAGGCATTGCATCTCTAAAGAACAGAATGAGACTATACCTGTGCAATTTGGCATACCATAACATGACCCTCTGTGCTCCAAGCTTGAACCCCAGTTTCTAAAATGACCATCAAACCCAGAAAGAAAACAAACCAAAGCTTGAACATTCTCCACAATCTTATGTATATACCCATATCCCTATGAAATGGCCTTTTCTCTTGGCTTGTCTCTATATTACTCGAGCATGAAATACAAATGCCAATGCAATGACAAACCATAATGGACTTCATATATATATATATGACATTAATAAAGTATTTACATGGAGTGAAGTACAAAACTATCTCTAAAGTTGCTTGTAAATAGAAGCAAGGTGGGCATATTCCAGAATTACAAATGAATCCCAGCTATTAAATTAAATAAACAAATTTGAGTCATGCAGGTGGTAATGATGTACATTGCTTGGCTTTCTTAAAAAGATGACTTTCCAGGGAATCAAGAAGGAAGTTAGGTAGATGACTAGATGAGAGATGTTCACTTGTGGGGAACTTCAAAATTGCGGAGTGGGCCCAGTTGGTGTGACATAACCAAACTTTCGTTCTCTATCATCCCTCTTATCTTCATTCTCTTTGACACTGAAATTCCTCATCTATCGCTATATCTCATTCTTGTGAAATCGATGGCTGTGACGCAAAGATACGGTTAAGGGTTGCAGCCAAGCGGACCCCACCTTGAGCTAGCCTCTTCTCCACAACAGGCAGCCGGGAGAGGAAGTAATCATCTGAATCGTAACAGCAAATGGAAAGTGGTAAGATACATAACTAAAAAAAAAACTAATACAAGCCAAGGAGGTTTTGAAACTCAACACATAGGTCAGTGACGACATATTACACAACATAATGGCAAATTTGGAAGGCATTTCCATTAAAGCTGAATTACATGAATAGATTGGCTGAACTGGCCATGTGCAGGCCAGATGAAGCCTGCTAACTAGGAGATGATGTTGACAGTGGCCAGTGCAATTGGCCAATCCTGTATCGTTCTCATCTCTTGCACGTTAACATGTGACATATTGTCAGTGATGAAAAGGCAGTGCATCTTTTCGGTTAATAGAGTTATCATTCTCAAACATGTAGAGATGCGCCCCGTGAATTAAAATTCAAAAGCATAAGCTGCCTTAGAATACTTCTTGAACTATATCCCCTTTATAACTAATTAATTGTGAGAAGAAGCTCTTGGAACACAATCCATGGCTCCGTAGGTTTCAATCGCTGCATGTGAACAAAGCCAATCTACTGTATTACTATCAGATATCTTTTAAATCTAACATCAAATGCAATGTGCAAGTCGCAATGTCCTCCATGAATCTACTGTATTACTATCAGACATCTAATAGAGAATCAATTATGTACCTTCTAGAGTGCTTCCTGGTGCGGCATTTCTGTAGGCAAACTTGCAGGCCAAATTAATGCTTTCAGATGCATATCTGCAAATAAAAGATTCATTACCGCCGTAGAACCTAAGCCCAGTATACCTGGATTTTAATTGCTTTTGAAGTTTTGAAAGATGACTGCTCGTGAGGGGGGTAAAGACAAGTTGCTTCTTGTATCAACCAATAGCTCGAGAGCATGGGGGAACTTACGGGTCTGGACACGCTGTCTGATCAAGTGAGCAACTCTCCCAAGGTAAGATGTCATTGGACCAACCATCCTGTTACACATAAACATACACACACAGAGGGCAAGAAGTTGAATGGTCTATAACACTCCTCAGGTCGGACTCATGCTGGAAAACACAACAAAATACTTCAAAGCAAAACTCAAATCAGCAGTCAAAAGATGAATTCCAGTTGTAGATAATCATTAGGTGTTTATTATTCGGATTTGGGGAAAAAAAAAGATTCAAAACATAAAGTGAAATGCAGGATGTATTAGGATGTCATATCCAATGGCTAATCTATAGAAGGGCAAGTGCGAGTAGCTGCCCCCACTTTGCAATATCTTAATCCTCAAATATTGCAAGCCTGCTCCCTCCAAAGTTATTTTTAGTCTATAGCACTTTCTGAAGTTTCAAGAAAGTTATTCTTAACTCAATCCTGGAGAATTTTATTGCACAAAAGGTGCTTTTGTTTTGGAAAAGGCCCAAAAAATCCATTTTGTTGTTGAGAAGCAAGGTAACCTATGAAGTATGAAGGATGATAAATGGTTCAGCGTTGTGAAGCCTTTGGCTGCATTGATGAAGGAAATATTGTGTGACCTATGAAAATAGGTCTGGGTCTACTGCAACAGTGGGTAATATTGCCCCCATTAAAGTAAATTGCTGGCTCCACCACTGCTCATATCAGCGGTGAATCATTGAACACTTCATTCTTCAATGCAGCAAACTACTTTTCTGGGTGCCGGGTTAAAAGGGGATATAAACTTTTTCTGTGAACAAAAGTGCTCTTTGGCAGAAAACTTCTACAGCACAATTCTGGCTACTGTTAATCACGTTTCATTGTACTAATCTAACTTCTTCTTCACCTTTAAAAAGAAGGTTGTTGCAGTCTTAATTTTATTACAAGACAGGTGTTTGAAGAATCTCTCCATCCGCCGATTTTCTCTCTAAATATTAGGAGGTGAGACTAGTGGGTGGGTAACCCAAAGTTCGGGATGGAGAAGGAAGGAGCTCCTGGATTACAAGGTTTTTTCAAGCGTAATTCTATTGTTACGTTTTCAAGGCATTAATTGCTGGGAGTGACAGTAGTTCACTAAGGACCCGTAGCAGAATTCTATTGCTGGTACACAGAGTTGGTACATATTTTCGGTAGAGGGGAACTGAAGCCCATAGGTAACCTTTGTCATGCAGTGATGCTACATACATGTATGCCATCTGGTGGAAATTGTATATTGGTAACCATGCTAATATAATGATACAACAAGAGCCCACCGTGATGTTCCTTTGAATAGCTTGTATCATCATTGAAAGATCTGAACCATAAAACATCTTCACAGCAGATTCAATGATCATATTGTCCCATACCTGGATTTGCAAAAACTAAATTATTTAACGCATAAAAACAAATAATCGCAGTCCATCTTCCCCCATTTATCCCTAGAAAGAAAAAATAAAGAGCCTATTGATGGTTTTGATTGGGACAAAGGCCTAAAAAGCATGACGTTCCTAGAAATATGAGTTCCAAAGAAAAAAACTGAAACAGCAATAAAAACGCCAAATTGTAAATACCTACATGGTGTAAATTGGTCTTCCTCCGATACCAACGGACAGTGATGGTGTTCCCACCTTCATCTTTGGTGAAACCAACATGAAGAGGCTGTCATCATATCATAGATAAAAAAAAAAAGAAAAAAAAAGAGGCCAAGATTAAATGTGCATTTCTCAAGTTCAATTTTTCCAAGTAGTGTTTTGAATGAATTTAGACCTTCGGAGTTGGGCAAACTAGAACTTACTTTAAGGTGTATAGATGGGAAAAAACATAGTAGCTCCAGCCGTAAACTAAATAAAAGCTTATCATTCATAGATCAATGGTTTCATACTTTACAACAAATGTTCTGCAGTATGAAAAATAGATCCCAAAGAATGGTGTAGTCGTAGCCATAAAAGACTGTTATTATTCACATTTTGACACGGATATAACCTTCTATGTAGCATTGCACATAATGCTGGGAAAGCATCTCAGATGCAGAAAACTGACAATGCTTCACATGATAGAAAGAAACTTCTCAAATAAACTGGTAATAGGACTCCATATTACCACCCAATTAACACAAAAGTAATTCAGTGATCAATGGGAAGACAACCCCACAAGAAGTCTTTACAGGATAATTATGGTCTCGTCCTAAAAATCAAGATAATTCCAATTACAAGATAGAAAAGGAAGATAAGTAGATTGAAGAAAAATTTATCTTTTTCCATATATTGAACCTTGGAAGTAGAAGGAAGAGCACACCTGATGGATATCCCCAATGAAATGTGATAAGAACATAAGTGCCTCTGTCAAGTTGTCTGTTGAAGAAAGAGAAATGAGTACCCCAATTATAGCCATGACAAAAACCTAGTAAAACAGAGAACTTACATTTACTTTCCGTATTGGAGTCCTTATAAGCTGACATAAGTTGCAAAGTATAGTTGCTAATTGCTCCAGTGACACACATGTTTTTTTGTCCAGCTGAATTATGGCAGTCCCCTATAAGAAGGGTAAGAAGATGGGTCATTTTTTAGTATTGTGTGGAACAGCAAAAATCAAATCACACACAGCAACCCATGTATCAGAATATCTGCCCCAAACCCAATGTCACATGGACTCAGAAAGGGGTGTCAAGTGGAGGTATGTGTCTTAAGTGTTTGATCCATCTAAGGATATGTGACATGCCAAAGTGTTCATATTCCATAAAATATTTTTCTAATTGTTTAAAGCTAAATGATGTTACTTGTTACCTATAGGCTAGAGCATTCATGCATAATATAGGAGTTCTATGCATACTTCAGAGTACATACGAATTATGAGAATTCTTGCTATATTAATGCCCAACTAAAGTGTTAGACAGACCCATAATCCTATCCTTGAATACAGAACAACCAGAAGCAATGACGGAGCCAGCATTTAGCGTTAGTGGGGGCACCTTTTAAACATGCTTCAACCAAAAAAATTTGTAATAAGTAATCCTTGAATGATTAAAAAAAAAAAAAAAAAACTTTATACTGAAAATAATAAAAGGTTAACATGGTTAATAAGAAAGTCACATAAATTATCAAAACAAACCGCTTGCTTGAATTGTCTCAGCGGATCAATCTGAAGGCAATCCAATACACAACCACCAAAATGTTGATATTAAGCAATCTTGCTCCAATTAGAAAGATTACATGTTTTTCAAATCCTATTCATAAATCACCAAATTTGAATTGCATTGTGGGTTCTACCGAGAGAGAGAAACAAACAAGACTACTGTCAAAACTGTAAATAATTCCTAAAGTATAATGCATATAGCCCATGGTTTAGCCACTTTTGAATTTTGGACATTATGCATTAGAGAGTTTCAAATAGTAAGTGGAGTCTATTATTTGCATTAGACATCTCATTTCACCTGTGTAGTGGAAATTGTCCTCTTTTTGAAATACAAATTTGAGAATGAAATGATATACAATAATACAAAGAGTATTAGGTGATTAAAAAGAGAATACTTATGAAAGACAACTTACAAGGCAAAATGCAAATTTTAAAGAATAAAAAGGAATTTAGGGGGGGATACGAACCCCACTAGGCCTACACTCCCTCCGCCACCAACCGGAAGCAAGTTACTAATGCTACTTAGTGTCCAGGGGTCGAGTGTCTGGCGACACAAGTACTTTTTATAGTCAGAAGAGTCCATGTAAGATAGCTCAAAAGTATGTAGCAACTCATGTGTGATGAAGGAGGCAATTAATACAGGAATCTGAGTGATACACTGAACTTACGGCTGTAGTTATAGTTACACCTGAAATCAGGGGTATCAATATAGTGTAAAGGTCCACTCCAGTGGTAGTGGAACCGAATCTCATCAGCCCACGAGCAAACAGAAGCAAGATCACCTTGAGCAGAATCAGGAAGCAATTCTTTCACCGCGACTGAAGCATCTTCAGAAAGATATCCCTAAAATACCCAACAAATGTTAGTAGGAAAAATGTTCTGTTTTTCGTTGAACTTAGAGAAACTATGAATGAGCTTGCCATTACGCATCTCTCGATGGTTGGATAAAGCATATATGAAACCCCTTCCTGCCCAATAATGAGCATATGTCCCGTTATTTTCCACTCAAATGGTAAGTGATTTGGACTTCGAACAAAACTGATTTGCGTAGTTCACAGAGCAATTGCAGTGCAAAGTAATTAAGAAGACAACAACCATGATTAGTTAAAGTAATGACTAATGAGTAATTGCTGATTATAACCCCACAACACACAAGCTAGTCTTAAAAGCCAAAAACCTATGATGACAACATTCTCTGATCCAGTTTCCCAACTTGACTGTACTCCTGCACCGAGGACCCACAAATGATTGATTGAAAAGAAACTCAAGTAGCGTGAATATTACAAATCCGAGCATATATCTGAACTCTGAAGTTTTGTTAATTCAATTTTTAAGGTAAGTCAAACTCCGAAGTATTGAACTTAAGCATCACGTTAAAAGCCCCTTCCAGTGGATAACAAGTTTATGCAAGTAGATAGCTAGAGTATAGTTAATGGATTGCAAGAAGTCCAGAAAACTATTGACCAAACAAATCATAATTACGGTTTTTAAAAGTCAAATTTTGGCACTTCTTCGACATAGGACAGGGAATATCACTCTCATGGCCATGTTTGATTGACCTAAAAAATAGTGAGGACGTACATAATTCCATAGGCTAATTAATGTCACTGGATTTATTGGTAGGGGATCAAAAGTACCACATCGATGTATACCCAATGCTTTCCAAACAGATACGTAATCCCTTTCGAAAATTGGCGTGCAAATGCCAGAACTGCATTTCCATGGGATGACGTCCCACTTCCAATCTAGCCAAAGTAATAGGCACCAAGAGTTCTATGCAAAAGTGTGCAAATAATATTTCTAGTGTGAACCACAAGGGGTTTGGTCGAGTGTGCACGGGACATCAACCAAAAGGGTTTACCCCAAGAGGTCGCAATGTCAAATTTCCCAAAGGCCAAGCTGGGCAAAACACCCGATTATCAAGGAAAAAAAACAGGTACCGAGTAATTGATTTTCACACTCCCTTTTTTATTACAAAATTAACCTTTCATTTATATACTCTTTCACTCTTGGAAGGACAACATTATAAATTCACATCAAGGGAGTGTGGTTATAAAAAATGGGAGGGTGAAAATCACTACCCAAACAAAAATCCTATCGTGATTTTATCTTGAACTAAATATTTCCTAGTTTGTTCGTTTCAATCAAAATTCCTAGCGTGATCAATGCAAACCAAAACAAAAATAAGAACCCACAAAAATTGGCAACAATCTCGCAAATTTTACCTGGGCAATCTTGCACACAGTATAGTGACCATCCTTTCCCCAACCCAGAATTCCTGGAATCAACTGCAGAAGAAGAATCGCCTTCCCAATCCACACGAACTCAGATCCACCCATATCTCTGCCGATTACAGGGGGAAAAAAGAAGAAGAAAGAAAGAAATAAAGAAGAAAGGTAATGAAGTACATTCAGTGGCGTACAGGAATGCATATATGGAGTATATTCTATAGGTATAGATGGAGTTGGCGTGAAGACTGGACATATACTACCTGCTAATCTGCTATTGGATGATCGACTCGACTGGGAAGCAAGAAAACCCTAGGACTCTTTAACTGTAATAATGCGACTCCTTTAGTTGTACGAGAATGCTGATGATACCGTTGGTGTCGTTTTACACTTTCGCTTGTGGGGGCATACTCGTGGTGGTAGTTTCGACGAAAATGCTAACGGAAGGCGACACGACGTCCGAGAGGGTCCGATCTCTTCTGGTTGAAAAATAATTTCCTGTATTTCAACGGTCAGAAAAATACCTCGGCTGGGGCACAGGGTTTTTGGCAAGGGAAAATGACGGGACAGTGGAGTTGACCCAGTCAAATTATCAATCCATGATATGCAGTTTACAAATCACCACTTTCATGGCATGCCTACAACTATTCATCAAGACATGGTAATGGTATGTTTGTTTACAATTTTACCCCTACATATAAATATAACACTTCATGCCCTGACTTATCAATTCAGCGGTTCCTTCTTTTCTCTAACAGGTCCATCTCTCTCTCTCTCTCTCTCCCTGCTTCATCAGCGTTTCCGCATCGAATGAGCACACCGACGGAAAGAGTTGTCGCTCGCCTATCTACCCTCCCTAATCGACACCGCGCAATCCCAAACCTCCACACCCGCTCTCTCCTACGTCACCATCTCAGAGAAATCTCCACGCCATCAACGCGGCCTTCGATTCAACTCAGAAAGCACTTCTCCACTCTCTCCCCGACAACTATCACTCCCCCAACTCAGCCTTCTCCAGGTTACTGTACTCCACTCGTCTCAATTTCAAAACCCTAGCTTTATTGAATGAATAATTTCGTTTTTGTTTCTAAATTAGTTTATTTTGATGTTTTCATTGTTTTGTTGCTAAATTAGGTATAAAAAAAATCCGTTTTTGTTGCTAAATTATGTTTTTTGTGTGCGGATATTTTTGTTGTTTTCCTTGCTAATTAAATTAGGTGAAAAGTTTAGTTTTTTTTGCTGTTGCTAAATTAGGCTTTTTTGGATGTATTCGTTGTTGTTGCTAAATTACGTTTTTTGTTTTTGTTTTTGGCGGTTGTAGGAGTGGTGCGGAGGATGAGGTGAAGAAGCTTGGATTCGAGAAGTATCGAAAGAGTTCATTGAAGAGTGTATCATGTCGGTGTCTAACAACGACGAGAATAAGGTCTTTGGCATTGTTTTTTGCACTCCTCCATAAGTATGCAATCTATTTATTTGCCATTTGTCTTTAAATGCAGGCGTGGGACGATTTGGAGGAAGTGCGATGCTGTGCGGTCATGTTGTGATTTTTTAAATTCGAACTATGCAGAGAGCAAAGAAATGCAGATCAGGCAAGGTACTACCTCTCGAAAGTTATAAGCTTATAACAGCAAATCCTACAGATATAAGTCTTAGGTTTAGTCAAGCTTTTGTGTATACACTTGGAATGCGAAAGAACAATGATGACTTGCATAAGAATGAAGAGTGTGAGAATTCTTCAGATTATATATGCTTAGCAGTATAAAATATGTCAAATAGAATTTCCTCCTCAAGTTCATGAATCACAGTATATGTCAAGGTAAATCCTTCAGCATATGAACTGAAAAGAAATCCTTTACTGTGAGAATATTGTTACTCTCACAAGTCATGATAATGCAACTTGAGAAGATCCTATTCAACTCGTTAAATTTTCATATTTGCAAAATGCGCCTTACGGTAATGTTTGCCAAACTCTAGCTGCAAATTGTTGAGGTGGTCAATTAGTCACAAAATTTTCAGAGGGAGTGTTCGTACCAGGTCAAGGTGTGAGAACATCCAAAGAAGTATCCGAGAGTAAAAAAGGGGACTGACTACAATGCCTTGTGTCTCGAACCCGAGTATGCACTATGGAGAAACACAACCTTTCCACTGGACCAGAGAAACTATCTACACATATAGCATTTTATTACATACTTCGTGGTTAATTTATTTTTTGGTTGCCCCATGGTGGGGGGTTGCCCAAGCCTGGAGGCTTGTTGGGCTTACCCCAGGGCCGACCCTGATTGAAATGCTGAAAGCCCTTTGTAGGGAGCCATTTGTATCCTGTGTAGGACAAAAAGTTTTTACATGTAAAAAGAGTGTCAAAAAGAGTAGTGATATTTTTTTCCCCTTATGTTTGTTTCTGTTCTTACAAAGTTACTATCATTCATGACTCTTAGAATATATGAATGATATCTACTGATAATTATGTCAAATTGCAGGCTTACGCGTACTGACCTCTGGTATTTTGCAAGAAGCGTGTACAGGGCCAATCCAAGGAAAGTGTACGATAAAGTCAGGAAACAACTTAGTCAATGAAAGATTTGATTTTTCATTAATTTGACACAAGTTTGATGAAGCGTTTAGAGCGAATACAAGTTTGAAGTAGGGTTTCAGTGCTATGGTTGATGATATTTATGTTTTGGGCAGGTTCCAAACAAGCATTTACTGTTTGCATTTGTATCTCTCTTGTCAATGTCAAAAAATCAAGATGAATATGTAGAAGATAACCTCGTTGTAAAGACAATTTTTAATGCATGAGTTGTGTTGGTTTGGGTACGTATTCAATGAATGATTTGATTTTTTATTATTGATTCTTGGTTTTCTTTTTGGACAATTTTGGATTTCCTATGATGATGTGAATATGCTAAGCCAATTGGGATACTAAATATGGATGCCATGTGTCCACCTGAGCCAATTGATTGTTAACTTCTGTAAATGGACATGTTCAAGAACACGACACAGCCACGAGGAAACATATACAACACGGACACGACACGAACAAGGACAAGGACACGACACGAGGACACCCAGACAAGGACAGGACATGAATCCATGTTTCTTGCACTTTTCTACGCAGCATTTCCATCATCTAATTACAGTTTTTGCACCCCTAAAACTCTTTTTACTGCACGTAATTACAGTTTTAGCACTCTAAAAACTCAATTTCAAGCTCGTAATCATGAAGCAAGTGTTGCCAATATTAAAACTCAAAACTGAAATGATAGAAAACTCAATTTCTATAAACTCAAAATTGAATTCCATTCACAACTCAAAACAGTATTGGATGAGGTTGATGTGAGATGACTCTCCTAACTTTTCACTCTCATGTGCCCTTGGAGTTGTCGTTAGAATGGTCAATCATATTGAACAAGGTTCGGTCAGAAAATGTCTTGGTCTATGTTAATAGAAAGATTGGTTTTCACTAATACCTGACGTAGTCCTTTATAATTAATTAATGACTTGTTCTTTTATACCTCAAACAATGTTGGTTGAGTTAGAATGAGATATGACGCTACCCCACTTTTCACGCTCATGTGCCCTTAGACTAGTCGTTACAATATGGTCATTCAAAATGGAACAATGTTCTCTCATGATATATGACTTGGATCCAGGTTCACAAGCTGATTAGTCTTTTAGCATAATTGACGTACCACTTGCTTTACAAACTTGCCCTTTTTTCCCCAATGGTTATTTAAAATGGGACAAAGTTTATGTCATGATATATGACTTGGTCACAAATTCATTGGTCTTTTGGCATAACCAATGTAGTCCACTTGCGGTGACGTTGAATGTCCATTTCAATGACGGATTTCATTTGAATGGACTTGGTCTCTGTGAATAATGGTAGTGCTCTTTTACGATAAATGACGTAGTCCTTTCCTTTTATTGGCTTGCTCTTTTTATCGTAGTCCTTTCCATTTGAATGGACTTGGTCTCTGTCAATAGTGGTAGTGCTCTTTTACAATCAATGACGTAGTCCTTTTCTTTTACTGGCTTGCTCTTTTTATCGTAGTCCTTTCCATTTGAATGGACTTGGTCTTTGTCAATAATGGTAGTGCTCTTCTACGATAAACGATGTAGTCCTATCTTTTTACTAACTTGCTCCTTTTATCGTTGTCCTTTCCAACAATGTAGTCCTTTCCAACACAAATGACATAAACAAGATATTGGCGAACTGGAGGGAAAGTCAATGTAACCAACCACGTCCTACTCCAGACTTTACAGGACAGGTGGTCGTAACAATTATGTATACAACTTTCGTTGCGCGCACATACAAACAAGACCCTAAGGATTGTGACGACGAGTGAATATAATAATGTAGATGGCCACTTTAGTGGTTAGTTCCCAAGACCAGCCATACCGAAGAAGAAGAACCCAACCAGAAATGTATATACCCATAGACTGTGAAAGAAGACCATTTCTGAAGTTTAGATTGGATTGCATGTTTTGCGGGTTTCTGAACAATTAACGGACTATGTTGTGTGATGACAATGAAGTTGGGAAACTTTTGAATGAACTTAATGTTTGTGGGTTTCTGACTATGTTAACAAATTGGTGGTATTTATATAGGAAGTTAGGATGAGAGCCAACAAACATTCTCCCAGGTAGAAATGAGCAAGTCAATGTTTGTAAAAGACAACATTAGAAATCATGGAAGATCATATTAATTATTCATGAGGAGCCTGTTCTTTTTTCTTGACATTCAGAAGTGTGGGAAGTTAGGTGGTCCAACTCCCATTGTGGCTCACCGAACTTTCTCTAACGTACAGAAGACCAAGTCAATAATAGTAAAAGACTTTATCATAAATACATAAAGAGCATTCTGTTTATTCAAAAAGAACACTTTTCTTTTCTTGACTTTCAGAAGTGTGGGAAGTTAGGTGATCCAACACCCATTCCACGTCAACGAACTTTCTCCAATGTACAAAAGACCAAGTCAATAATGGTAAAAGACTTTATCATAAATACATAAAGAGCATTCTGTTTATTCAAAAAGAGCACTGTTCTTTCATAAGACCAAGTCAATAATGGTAAAAGACTTTATCATAAATACATAAAGAGCCTTCAGTTTATTCACAAAGAGCACTTTTCTTTTCTTGACATTCAAAAGTGTGGGAAGTTAAGTGATCCAACTCCCATTGTGGCTCAACAAACTTTCTCCAACGTACAGAAGTCCAAGTCAATAATGGTAAAAGACTTTATCATAAATACATAAGAGCACTGTTCTTTTTTCTTGGCATTCAGAAGTGTGGGAAGTTAGGTGATCCAACACCCATTCCACCTCAACGAACTTTCTCCAACGTACAAAAGACCAAGTCAATAATGGTAAAAGACTTTATCATAAATACATTGATAGGTGCGTAAATATGCCTATTTACGCCCCCTAACTTAGACTTGTTATGTCCATTTAATACGCTACTTGGGATTTCATACTTATTAATTGCGTTTCAGGACTCGCGGAGCAATTAAATAGCATACGGAGCTAAATTGAGAATTATTTTATGTGATGGGCCCACGTAGAAAGCAAAGTCAGTTCTGAAGAAATTTGTTGAGCTTATGATTTTAATTATTGGATCCATATTTGTAATGGACCAATGAGGCTAATCTTCGAGAATTAAAGTTTGGCTTGTGGGCCTAAGCAAGGAAGTTAATATGGAGATTGGAGCCCATGGCTGACTCATGGCTAATACAAAAAGAGCAGCAAGGGTTTAGTTAAAGATCATCCTGATTCCCACGCAGCAAAAGGCCATGGCGGTGGCCACAACTTCGCAAAACACTCCATGATCGGCTAAACGCTCCGGCTAGGGTGACGAGGATGCTTCTCCAAGTAATATGATTGTTCAGATTTCTAGGGATTTTATTCAACTATTAATTGTATGACTTTGGATGATTAATAATTACTATTTTTCCGATTTCACTTTTGTGTTTGTATCCATGGTTTCAAGCAATGTCGTACAATGGTTTTGAATGTTCCGAGATAGGCTTTGAGATAGACTATACGATGTGAGACGGGTCGTGTCGTGGTTAAATCCAATGAGACGATATGTGCCGTATTGAGATAGCCTATACGGAGTACGAATCTTGATTATATTTTTGGGGATTATCGATAGGAATTGCTACCCTACGGTGATCTGGTTGAATGTTGAATATAAACCCAAGGTTTCGAAACAATTGCTTTACAACGGGAGACTGAATCGGAAACCCTAGTCCCTTCTCTAATCAGTTTACAACTCCTTTAATCTGCTTTCTAGTTTAGTTTTAGGTTAATCAAATCAATCACAAATCCAAACTCCCATTTAGTTTCAGAATTAAATTAGAAATTAATTGAAAGTACCGTAACTTAGCTTTTTACTCTCTGTGGACGATCTCGGACTTGACCGCTATTCTTCGGAATATTAGTTAATTCCCTATTTTATAAATTATATTTTTGGTACAAAAACGACAGATCATACATAAAGAGCCTTCAGTTTATTCACAAAGAGCACTTTCTTTTCTTGACATTCAAAAGTGTGGGAAGTTAGGTGATCCAACTCCCATTGTGGCTCAACGAACTTTCTCCAACGTACAGAAGGCCAAGTCAATAATGGTAAAAGACTCTATCATAAATACATAAAGAGCATTCTGTTTATTCAAAAAGAGCACTTTTCTTTTCTTGACATTCAGAAGTGTTCTGTGAGAAGTTAGGTCCAACACTCATTCTACGTCAATGAACTTTCTCCAATGTACAGAAGACCAAGTCAATAATGGTAAAAGACTCTATCATAAATACATAAAAAGCATTCTGTTTATTCAAAAAGAGCACTTTTCTTTTCTTGACATTCAGAAGTGTGAGAAGTTAGGTGATCCAACACTCACTCCACGTCAACGAACTTTCTCCAATGTACAGAAGACCAAGTCAATAATGGTAAAAGACTCTATCATAAATACATAAAGAGCATTCTGTTTATTCAAAAAGAGCATTGTTCTTTTTTCTTGACATTCAAAAGTGTGGGAAGTTAGGTGATCCAAATCAGTCTGCATTTGGGTTTTTTTCCTGTATTAAGAGGTACCAAGAAAATTTCATATGGCCTGTCACTGATGGAATTGAATTGAAGGCTTTGGTGTTACTTAAAAATCCACTACAAAACCACCAATACGTAGGACAAACAAGTCGGCTATTAATTTCATAGAATTTTTGACCCGTTATAATGTGTCAATCTTTTCCCACATACAATTGCATTATATAGCATTCACTGCATGGTATGTAATGACCCGCACTTTTCCTAACCATTTCATTTTGAATAGCATAAAAAGGAACTACGAAAACAAATAGTCAACCATCCAATTGCCAAAATGAAACACCATTATATTCCCATATTATCCTTACATTTCATCAAACAACAACTTAAGCATAAATGGAAGGAAATCAGTAGAGAGCTAGCCTCCATATGCTTATAACATTTACAAAGAGAGAACATAACCTACAAATATCTCAACACTAAGTTGCCTAAAATGTATTGATACAACAACAAAAATAGTCATCAATGCAAAAACTTAAATTGCGTTCCAACAAACAGTAGCAAGATCACAATCTCCATCTTCAACAAAAAGTGATGAAGTATCAATCTTTCTCTTTCAACCAATTGGCCTACATACAAGATAAGAGACTTAGAACATAGCACTAAATGAACTAAACCTGAATGGATCCACTTTGATCTCTTGAACTAGAGGTCCTAAGGAAGAAGTTAGCTTACCAGATCCATCACCAAGGTTAACCCATCTCATCATACTTGGACTTCAACTCGACTACCTCCATCCACGACAATGGTCTTCATGCACTTACCATCTAAGAGTTAAAAGTTAAAAACATGAGAACTCAAAATAGAAACAAAAAACTGTGCTTAAACAAAAAAGAAAAAGCTGTAGGAAAAAATTAGGGCCTGATAGACCATAACATGAAAAATGCACACCACCAAATAAATTATTATTGCAGTCATTGGACACACTCCACCTCCTGGACACGTAAAGGGAAACTTGTCCTACTTTTCCTTAGTTGTTATCCTTCCTTCACCAAGTGTATATAATCTTCTTTTTTTGCTTCTTCGTATCCTTATCTCTCCAATATGTATGGAAGAGAAAAAAACCTCACATGTCACAACCATACAAAGTTGATACTTGACAAGGGGAATGGAATGGAATAGAAAGAATAGGAAGCGCTAGCACTATAAGGTTGGTTTTTTTTTGTTTTTTTGTTTTTTTGTTTTTTTTTTTTATGAAGAAGCAAGTTTATCCCTGTTAAACAACTACACTCTTTCCTTTGTTTGATTGATGGGCAGCCCATGCAAAAGTTCTATTTATTACATCTTTCTCAACATCGGCATAACCATAACCAAAAAGGGGACAATCTAACTGTGCTTCCAATCTTGGAGTTCTGGTGGATTTGTTCCAAAATGCGAGCATCTTGGAATCTTGGGGTTGTGGTGGTGTCTTTGTTATGGTTTCTGAACCACCACAAGTTTGGTAGCACTGCCTCTCCGCCTTTTTCTTTAACCTTCAACAGATCCAAAACATGGGTTGAAAGCCAATAAACCTATATTACTCCACAAAAGGACCCCAAAAAAAATAACAAAATACAACAGTTGAAATGTTCCATAGTCAGCAGTGTGTCACTTTGAAAAGTAGTAAGTGTTATTTTTGAGCTATTAGACCTTATAGAAGACAGATTGCAGCTCAGATTTGCAGTCACTTAAGGTTCTAATATGTATGGGAAGATAATGGTGTCCTGGACCTTATATTTCTGGTAAAGAGTGTACCATGAATCATCCTCGATATTTAGTCAACCAAACTGAAATAAGGCATTCCTGAAACCAATTACCACTGAATGGAGAGACAGCTGAACAACTCCTCACTTGAGTACTTGATTCTTTCATGGTTAAACAGCGCAACGCCGGTACATTGAGCGACCTAAAAATACACCCACAGTGATTTTGAATGAAATTCATGTCCATTGGCTAATACTAATTTGATTTGTTCATACTGACGAGGATGAGATTAGATTTGACAAAACATTGGGTTTGAAGTGCACCACTAAAATGGTGACTCTCTTGAAGTGGGGACCTAAATGCTCGAATAAAACGTTCAAATCCATAAGACAAAATCGAGACAGTGAGATATCCATGTCTGTTACAGTGAAGCATAGAAAAAATCAAATTGCTTTCTTTCATTAAAAGCCTGGGACAGTAAATCGAACCCTAGTGACTTGAGCTCAAGTGCTCAACTCATATTGTGCCCATTTGGGATCAGTTTGTTACCTAAACAAGCAAAGTCCATATTTCAAGCCATTTAAATATTTTAGCCCGATGGTTTCATTATCTTTTCCAACAGAGTATGCATCTTGCACAAGCATTTCATCAAACACGTTACTTGCGGCGTGTCGGCGTGGCATTCGACATAAGTAAGAGTGACAAACAGACAGAACCCATGTTGTCCCCAATCATTGGGGGTATGGATGTGATTAGTGGTGTAATCTACTCTGGAAAAGCTTAGCTCTGAGGAATTTACTTTTTAGTGAGTTTTGAGAAATGAAACTAGGATACTTGACACTTTTTTGAGTAAATTAAGATCTTATTAAGCAAACAAACCTCAATGCATTCAGCATCAGACCTTACGGAATCAAATCAACAGGGACACAGCTGGGAAACGAAAAAAAAGCAGACACAAGCAGCCAACAAAAGCCAACATAACTACAGCACAACCCAGCCAAGAGCAAAGATAAAAATACTCAAGGGGGCTCCCCATTCAGTAGCAATCAACCTGCTACAATTAGTTTAGGATAATTGATACTTCTAATCCCCCAATATTCCCAGGAAAATTGAGAGACACAGGAAAATAGAGAGAGAGAGGGGGGGGATGTCCTCTCATCTCATGCTTTGGTCTAACTTACCTGACAGCGATGAGTCAGAACCGATGCGTGGACAATTGACGGACTCGAGCTAGCGAGGGAGCCAATTATAGCATAAAGAAAGAAGCAAGGCCACTGGATTTCCTTTCCTCTGATCCATTAGTTCATGTTTCCACTTTCCACATTTCCCGCAAAAGCACCTTGCTCAATAACAGCATGATCAGCCCCCACCATTTCCTGCAGCAAAAACAGCATGCTCAGAACCTTGCTCACTAGAAGTTGTATTATGAACAATGTAGCTCCGAGATTTTCCTACTTTTGGCAAACTGCTGCAGCTCGTAGCATTTTCACTTTAAATTGCATAATACAATCTCAAACAAGTTTTGAAAAATCAAACAACAAAATGAACCAAAAGGAAGCAACAAAAGTAGAACAAATTAGAAATAATAACATAGCCAACCAACACACAATCAACATAATTCACGCTATTGTAACAACAAACAACTAAGCCTATTAGGGTCTTCCAAGAGGCTGCTTTTTTTGGTCAGATTAGGAGTTCTGCTCATAGAATGGACCACCAGCCGAAAGATCACTATAACACTCGATGACATATAAAAGACTACCTGACTATAAAAGTGGGGCTGGACATAACTATCTGGTGAACAAAGCAGTTCCACTAAAGGATGAGGTAAATTGCTTTTTGAATCTGGTCCAAAAGAATGGAACAAGAAGATGAAGATCGGTCCATTAGATGCCAATTGGTGCTTCAAACAACTATCGAAACCCAATCTGCTCCAGTTTGCACGGAACGATTGAGAAATCTATATAGCGCCTATAACTTTGGGCGGAACCAATTTGAATTTTCAGAAATCTGTTTTTGCCTAAGCACTCGAGTCAATGCACTACAAAAGACAACTCATCTTTAAAGACGTTTATGTGTCTATTGGCAACATTAATTCCAAGAGTCAATGATAATTCATGCATTATCATGCCTTAATTATTATCAGTCTTTCTCAATATCTATCTAAGAACAACTGCGATAAACCAATACATAATTTTTAACAGTATAAAAAGATCAGTTCCATCACAGTTCAATCAATTGCAACGATGATGATGGCTGATATCCATGGTCAAAGTGACCAGTATATATATATATATATATATATATATATATATATATATATAGAGAGAGAGAGAGAGAGAGAGAGAGAGAGAGAGTGACCAAATGGATCATATGAAGAAACTAGTGCTTCTAATTAGGAATTTCTTGGCCGAATTATACTTCTTTTAATGATATTGGGATAGAAACTAATGCTTCCAATTAAATTTTTTTATACTTCACTGTCATGAACGATTCAAACCAAAATCGAAGCAACACACTCATTGAAGCATTTTATCAAACACATCAATGGCAGAGCCACGAATTAATACTTTTGCAAAGACAATGAAGATCAAACGGAAGACCCAATTGGCAATTCCACATATTAATAATTGAGAAAATTACCTCTAAGTACAGAAAAGTGACACTTAATTCCCATTAAGGATAGATGAAATACTTAATTACCACTAAGTCCACTTTTACAAAAATACATTTACCATTAATGGAAGTGTCACCCTGGGGTTTTAGGGCATGCTAGGGTTTTATGGTACCCTAATGGGTACCCTTGGGTACCCTAAAATCTTAGGGTACTCTAGGATTTTAGGATTTTAGGGTACCCTAGGGTTTTAGGGTACCTTAAGATTTTAGGTTTTAGAATACCCTATGGTTTAAGGTACCTTAGGGTTTAGGTTTAGTCACTTTCATAGAGCGATAGGGTTTAGGTTTAGGCACTTTCATAGGAGTTTTAGGGTGCACTTTCCTATTATAGGGTTTTAGCGGTTTAGGCACTTTCATAGGGTGCCCTAGGGGTTTAGGCATTTTTATAGAGTACCCTGAAGTTTAGGCACTTTTATAGGGTGCCCTAGGGGTTAGGCACTTTTAGTATTTAGGATTTTAGGCACTTTCATAGGGTTTTCGGGTTTTGTTAATTAGAGGAGATTTGGTGGGAATTACTTTTTATTTTCTGGACCTAGAGGTAAATTGCCCCTAATAATTCTTAAAAGCAACTGACGTTCAAGTAGTTGGAATCGAAACTTACTTTGGCCCGTAAAATCCAAATTTGTGCAGTACAACTATTGTGTTGGTGACTAAGGAAAAAGTAGGCTTCTGTTTCACACCACATGAATTAGAAAAATCGTGTGGATCTCTACCCAGAAGTGGTCAAGTACAAGGAGATGCATAGTCAGATGATTCGTATGTGTTTAGATCTTCACAAAATTCGTATGCGTTTCAAGCCCTTGTCCTAGTAACTTCAATCTACGTTACCGTTTACTCCAAAAACCCTAATCCATAGAAAACTTACCTGATGACGATTGACTATGAATCCGCTCTGACGAAGTGTGGACGATTGAAATGGATTCGAAGGCGTCTCCGGCAGAAAGACGGAGTTGGGGAACAAGGTCGGGTGTCCGGGTAGGAGCAAGCAAGTCTTCCAAGGATTGGGAGCACAGAGGAGAGGAAGAGGGAACAAACCCTAGAGAGAGGAAGAGGATAGATTGCGTACCAGTAGAGGAAGAGAGAGAAAGAGAGAGAAGAGCCGAAGAGGGGGGTTTGGGTTGAAGACATCTTCTTAATGAAAGGGCAAAAAAGTCCTTTCCAGTCATGGTTACCATGTGTTGGTAATTAAAATAGAGAATACCATGTATTAGTGATTTGGAGAGTGTAGACCATTGAAGTGGTAAATAAGGTATTGGCCCTCCTCTGTCCGGTAATTCTCCCTTTTGGCAAAAAAAAGATTCTGACGGATTTTAAAATCCAACGGCCAGAAAACCCTCGGCAGAGTCATAGGGTTTTTTTTTGCAAAAAATATCCTGCCTCTGTAAGAGAGATTAAAATGACGAAGTGAGGTAATCCTGTTGAAAACTGATTTTCACGCTCTATTTTTTATTGATAGCGATCCAATTTTTAACAGTAAAAAGTGGAGCAAGAAGTTCAATTTCCATCCTGCTTGGCCTAACTTCTTTTTGATTATTTTGTCTAATTATCACCCCCATTGTTTTTGAATTTTGCTAATATCGTGTCAAAAAAATAATAATTTTGAAGAGAACATAAAGCCAAAAATTCACTAAAGATAAAAATAATTTAGAAATGGATAGATCTAGCTTTCAGGACTATTTATATTTTCTAAGCTTTTTGCAAGCTTTTAAATAAGAGTTCTTTTTATTGTTTTGATTTTTCTCACTCAGATGAATCGAAAGAAGTTGAGTATTTACAAATAAGTTAAATTAACACCGAACTTAAATAAATTAGTATTCAAAAAAAAAGTTAAATTAGTCCAAACTATAACCTAGTTAATTAAGTTAAGGATATACTCCGAATCAAACTAGTACTAATAAGTCACGCTCATCTTGGGCATAGTCTTTTATAAATTTTCTTTATCTATCGATCTCCGCTTATTATTCTTAAAACTCAAGTCGAACAAGGCCGTAATAATTTTAAATAATTTTATATGAAAAGTAAGTAATTGAGAATTCTTTTAATTGGCTTTCTAGTGTAGGAGTATATGACATAAAACTATTGCTTGAATCCACTTTTTACCACACTAGCTTCAATTCCAATTATTGGAGATTGTAGGTACAGTAAAAGTTATTAGCCTTTGATTGAGATGGACACATGACAACGGGGCCCGCACGAAGGGAGTTTTTGGTCAAAACTTCATTTGAAGAAGAACAGTTGACTTTCCAATAGGAAGACGACACATGTAAAGAATCAGAGGATCACTCCTGCAAAAGAGTAAGCTGTCGTGGGACCCTGTCGGTCCCATGGAGAGATCGAAATGCACCTAAACGACGGAAGGTTGTTCTGAGGCCCCACGAGTTGTAGAAGCATCAACATCCGTGAACAGAAAAATACGCTTGCGGGCATGCCCCGCGGAAAAGGATAGCTACCGCGGAACCCCGCTGGTCCCGCGGGAAAGTCGGATGCGCGCTGAAATCGCCCCGACAGCAGGGGACCGTAAAAGAATCCAGCGGACTGCTGAATATCAATGAATCTAACGACTCATTTTGAAAAAAGGCTTTCCTGGATTCCATTCGAGCCTAAAGGCAGGGTCCGGGAGGAACTCCGCGGAGAATATACGATCGCCGCGGGTCGCGACCTTGCTCCCGCGAGAATTGGAGAATTTCTTGTGGCTTGGGATAGAGGTAACGCCACAGAAATTCGAGTCATCCCGCGGAAAAGTTACCGCAGAAGGACGAGTTTATCCAAGGCCTGGAGATACAGAGGGGACACGTGTTGGGATCTTATAGGAGCGCCGAATACCCGTGGCATTCCCAATGATTGAGAGAGCTGACTTTTCACAGAAAGAGAGGGTGTGAGCACTGATTCTGAGGAAGGAGAATATTCTTTCCCAGAGAGAAGGTGACCTCACGGATTCGAATCCGGGAAAGGCTAAACACTCCCGTGGAGAACAAAAGGGACACGCTGCCTTTGTCTCTTCCGTACCTCTCGCTCTCTTCCTCACTCCACAAGATTCTTCCTCTTCTCCCTTTAGCTAGCCATCAATCTATCGCGCCTCTCCAGCTCGCGGGTATTCGCACGTAAGCACCTCCTCCGGAACCCAAACACCCACAGAGATCTTCCCTAAAAACATGTATTCGAAATTAATCATTTTGTAGATGTTAATCCATTTTTTCTTGGGTATGCTTTGAACCTCTAAAGTTGAATTATTTCCACCGTACACGTACTAAATAATAAGACTCGTCAAACTTCGATTTCCACTGTTTACTTATGATTTACTTGGCGCTGAACAAAATCAAAATATGCGTCGTAAATTTCAAGAATGCGTTTTTGTACGGAATCAGTTAGCTCGAACCGATAGCGATGAGGGGCCATAAAAGAAGATGGGCACTACTAAATGCAGGTAATAATGGTTTTAACAAGTTCACACTCACAAACTTTGGACTGTCGCAGTTTTCATGGAACCATACGGTATAGGTTCCTTATTAACCATTGATAAATACAGCAATTACATATGGAAACTTATAGAGTTCTATATATGGGTGATGATTCAAGGATCATTCCCTGCATACTATGCCACTTCCACCACCAATCCCGCTGGTGCAATCTAGGCTACTGCCATATATAATATTCCACACCCATTGATCTCTCTCCGCGAACGAATACCCACCCCATTAGAGAACACGCAGTTACCACAATCCGCGGAGAGAATCGAGCTAGTCCTGCACTTGTCTTCCCCACCAACAACTGCCATCGCAACGCCCGACTTGGCCGGATTCTCGAAATCCAACCGGTTAGTCCGGCCAAGAACTTCGTCGACTTCCGGCGATAAAACCACCGATGAACCTGAGCTGCACTTCCAAGTGGGCAAACCAATCATTTGACGGTATTTGGTAATCGTGCGTTTCATTTTCCTCTGCGCTAATTGGGACCACACTAGCAAAAATCTCCACGCTTTCGGGCACAATCACGCTAACACTGTTTTTGCTTGAAGTCCTTTCGAGCACAAGATCATTGTATGGGCACAATCACACTATTTTTGCTTCAGCCGCATCGCCGCCACCGTGGTCTACAACGAGTATTGTGATTAAATCGAGTTTTTGTGCCATAGTCCGAAAATTTGTGCCATATTCGGATATAAACATCGGAATAGTTTCGGATGTTAGAGTCCGATATCCTTGCCAATATTCAGATTCTAGCGTTTGAAGTTTTGGAATTACATCGAGTTTTTGAATCCGAAAATGTTGGGTAGAAACGGAGAGAAAATTTGGATTACCTCTTAAAGTGACTCCTAGTTGAAGTTGATTTGATTAAATTAAGGCATTTTTGTTAAGTTAAATATGTTTAGTAGATTTGAGCTTGAATTTTCAGGAGTTGTATTCTTATTTTTTCCACAAATTTAGGGAATTTAGAGGAAACCTAGATGGAGTGAATGGGTTGGGAATGATTTGGAAATGAGTTGAATAGTGATTGGTTGTTGAACAAGAAATGGGTTTGGGATTTCCAAAGGAGATGAAGCATGATTGCTGGGAGGATACAGATTATACACTGGTGACTGCTAAGAGAGAGCGAAGAGTCCGTTGTGCGAAGAGAGAGCTCTACGGGAGGAGCTCGGTGGACTGGGTTTGGAGCACTGTTATGAATACCGTTTCGTACCGGTTTGAGAGGAAAATGGTACTCTAACCCTTGAATACAGTTTCGGCCCCAATACCGGACCTTACTGGGGCAATACCGGAATTACCGACCGAGATGACATTACTGGAAATTCCGGTTGGCATTTTGCAGACGTTTTTTTCCCCTCTTTTTCTAGGTTCAGCTCTGGGTAAAAAAAAAAAAAACGAAGGGGCAGAAATGAATTTAGCAAAACATGGGCGTAACTATATTACGTGCGCACCCGGTTAATTGGTTTTCAGATCAGTTTTTTCAAATTGTCTTCGGCCACAGCCCATTTTCCTGAGCGCGCGAGACCTCTCCTTGGGTCCTTCTTTATAAGCCAACTAGTGTGCAAAGTCATTTAAGATGGAAAAGAGTTTTGTAACTAAGCAATATAGGACAAAAGACAAACACATATGTATTTTATGATGAATTGCATGGTATGAAGGATTTTTTTGAATTATAATTATATATAATTATTATATATATTGTAGTTGCGATAAATATGAAACGGTCTCCGGTATTTGACCGGTACCGGTATATACCGTACCAGTAGGAAAATCGGTACCCTGGCCAGTACGGTATTCATAACATTAGTTTGGAGGGGGGTGTGAGAGGAGATGAGGAAGAAGACAATTGTAGGAGTGGTTGTATTTAGTAATCTTAAGGGCATTTTTGTCCATTTTTAAAAGACATTTTTGTCCGGTTTATTTTAAAATGGGTTACGTATAGAAAATTTGTGGTTGCAAATAGCTTGGCAAAAAAAAAAAAATTGTGGAGATCGGTTTGGAGGCATGAAACGCTGCCGTGTCAACTTGCGGCACACGATACTGTGATTAGCGCACAGCAGGGCCCCGGATCCGGATATTCCGATCTCAAATTCAGAGAGTCGGATTCATTTCACCAAGTGTAGAAGAAGAAAACCGTCCCTCGACGCCTCTCTCTCTCTCTCTCGCGCGCGCGCTTGAATTAGGGTTTTCAGCAGAATTGGGTAGGGCAACCTTAGAAACATTTTGCAGCTAATCGACAAGCAAGTCGCTTGAATCAATCACTCCCGTGAATAACACAACTCGAAATCCCAAAAATTCCTGTTTCGAATTCTCATGGGGAAGAACGAATTCCTAACCCCGAAAGCTATCGCTAACCGGATCAAGGCCAAAGGTCTCCAAAAGCTCCGCTGGTACTGCCAGATGTGCCAGAAACAATGTCGCGACGAGAACGGCTTCAAGTGCCACTGCATGAGCGAGGGCCACCAGCGCCAGATGGAGGTCTTCGGCCAAAATCCTAACCGGATCGTCGACGGCTACTCCGAGGAGTTCGAGACCTCCTTCCTTGATCACATGAAGCGCAGCCACCGCTTCAGCCGCATCGCCGCCACCGTGGTCTACAACGAGTACATCAACGACCGCCACCACGTCCACATGAATTCCACCCAGTGGGCGACCCTGACCGAGTTTGTTAAGTACTTGGGGCGTGAGGGCAAGTGTAAGGTGGAGGAGACCCCCAAAGGGTGGTTTATTACGTACATTGACAGGGATTCGGAGACTCTTTTTAAGGAAAAGATGAAGAATAAGCGAGCTAGGTCGGATTTAGTTGACGAGGAGAAGCAGGAGAGGGAAATTAGGAAGCAAATTGAAAGGGCGGAACAGATGGTTCCGAATGGGGCAGCGGCGGCTCAGCCTTTGGAGGCTGAGCTTAAGCCGTTGGAGAAATCGGAGAATAGTGAGAAGATTGTGATTAGCTTGGGCTCGTCGTGCAAACCCGTTGTCAAAGAGAAAGTTGGGAGTTCTAAGTTGGTTTTTGAAGAACCAGAGATTGAGAAAGTTAAAGAGAATGGAAAGTCGGTGAAAAGTGGGGGTGGGAGTAGGTCGGCATTGGATGATTTGATGAAAGAGCAAGAGAAGGCGAAGGAGCGGAGCAATAGGAAGGATTACTGGTTGTGTGAGGGTATCATTGTGAAGGTCATGAGCAAGAAGTTAGCCGAGAAGGGGTATTATAAGCAAAAGGGCATTGTTCTGAAGGTGATGGATAAGTATGTTGGGGAGATTGAGATGCTTGAGAGTAAGCATGTTCTTCGGGTTGATCAGGAAGAGCTTGAAACAGTGATTCCACAAATTGGGGGGCTTGTTAAGATAGTTAATGGGGGTTACCGTGGATCAAAGGCGCGTTTGCTAGAAGTGAATACAGACAAGTTTTGTGCCAAGGTCCAGATTGAGAAAGGAATATACGATGGGAGGGTGCTTCAGGCTGTTGAATACGAAGATATTTGCAAAGTTGGTCAGTGAGATCTCTTATATAGTAGATTGTGGAATTTTGTGTCCTTCTCTGTGATAAGCCCGGGCTAATTTTAGAGGAAGTACTGTTATGTTCCATTGCAAACACTTGTGTCTGGCTTTGTATCTTTCAACAAAGTTACCAAGTTAGTGTTTTTATTGTCGCGGAGGGCTTGATGATTTTGAAATTGCAAGAACCTGAGATCACATGTTTAACCTCCCCATTACATTTTAAATTATATGCTGCATTCTACTACTTTTGCATAATTTGACTCAGAAGTATCTTTATTCTTACGAAGGCTTTGATAATTCATTGGTTTTCCAGTAATGTTATTGTTTGAATATTCATTGACAACATTGGCTATCCATTTTGTGCTCACCTATTTTTTATTATATGTTTCTAGCAAGTACAAGTTTCACTACTTGTTTGACTGTTTTGTTTTATAAGTATTGTGTGAATGCATAATGAACGCCCATCCTGTTCTGCAGTTATTTGAGATAATTATTGTATGCATGTCTGTCTGTAAGTATTAGTTCTGCTAATTGCATGCATAATATGTTTTTGTTGTTGCTCCGGAATATCAAAGGTTCAAAGTTCAAAACAGCTGCTAAACGAAACACAGAAGCTAGAGTTGAAGCACCAACAAACACATAAAATTAAACCCTAAGGTGACCAACCCCAAGCACCTCTCTTTGCACAAAGTGCTGCGCAGACAGTGGGGTATCTTCTGTTGTTACTACAAGAGCTTCCGACTGTTTGCTCTAAGTCTCGGCAGATGAACTGCACTTTGGTAAGCTTGGTGATAGATGTGGTGAATTGTGGCTCTAAGTCTCGGCAGATCAACCATGATAGTCAGTCCTCAGTAAATTCCCCAAAGCTCCATTTCCAAGCTTAACTCTCACTCCAGCTTCCCATAGTATCCCAGCAACCAAACTCTTTCATTGTTCCGAAATAAACCTCTGAATCCAGCTTTGTCATTGCTCTTTATAACGACATCCATCAGTGCTTAACCTTAAGTTCCCAGCTCTCGGTAGAGACCAGGTAATTAGAGTGGGAGCTTTATAACCACTTTGAAGAGGAGACTTGAATGCCTCTTGGCTAGAGTTATTTCCTGTTTCATGTCTAACTTAGGAATCTCTAGATCTGATCATGCTCCTAGCCTCCTATCAATTATCATTATCACTTCCTCTAACTCACCGTCTTTTCCTTTTCCTACCAAATTTGAAGCTTGGTGGTTTCAAATTCCTGCAGCAATGGAATTATCGTGTTCACATGTAAGCTATCAATTATACTCTTCTTTGTTTAGAGCTGTTAACATAACAAGATCATGATCCAAGTCTTGTCTCTTTGGGCCAGCAAAAGGGAAACTTCTATTCCAGTCGAGGTCAAAGTCATTCAAGCTCAGCTGCAAAGTGTTTGAGGGAACATTGCTTCAAACAACATTCATCTTGAAAACTGCGAAGAGTTAGATCTCTGTTGGACCAGGAAGAATTTTTATGGGCTCGAAGAGCCAAGCAACATCGGTAAGCTTTGTGGGATTTCATCGCAAAGATTTTTAGTTCAATGACCAAAGCAGGAAGAGCTAAGAATCACTTTTGGCAGTTGAAATCTCCTGCTCTCATCTTAAGTGAGGAGTCTGACATCAGAGATACTTTCCTTCCACCACTTCAAAGTCTCTTATTCATCATTATGCCATTTCCCTCTTGAACCTCTTCACCCTATTTCCCAGTGTTCTAAAAATTGAAATTAATCAGCAATTCATAGCTAGAGAGGCCTATTCAGTATTCTAAAAGGTGCCTAGGCGGGGTTGCCGCCACGATTTTCCCCTAGACAGTTTGTTTAGGCGCTCGGCGGGGCTAGGTGGCTGCGTAGGCGCCTAGGGGCTAGGCGGGCGCCTAGGGTTTGGACTCTCCAAAAAAGAACTTGATTGCAAGGCAGTGTCTAGGTGGTGGGTCGCTGCCCGACTAGCGCTTATCGCCTTTTAGAACACTGGGCCTATTGAACTAGCTACTTGTCTAGGATCAAGGGCTCACTTTTCTCTTAGGATTCGTATACTTAAGACTTTGGTAGAACTTCCCCAGGGATCCAACTAATTGCTATGCGCCAATTAATCACCGATTACTATTTGCTATGGGCCGATTAATCGCTGATTACTAGGCCTCGAAGCTCGAAGGTTCGAAGGTGGCCGACCGCCCGATTAACCTAGCAACTTTTAGAACATTGCTGTTTCCCCTTTCTCAGTTCTCCCCTTGGAACAAATCTCTGATTTGAGCATGCCTTTCCAAGCTTGGGAGGTGAATAAAGCTCTTTTCCAACGGTCCCCACAAACTCCAGGTCCTGGTGGTGTCTCTCTTATATTTTACCAAAAGTGTTTGCCCTTAATCTCAGTCCAAATTACATAAGCAGTCTTGGCCTTGCTCAATTCAGGGAGGATACTTAAAGAGAGCAACATAAAGTTTTGCACTTATCACTAAAATTGACAAGCCAGAACCTGTGGAGTGTGGATAATGTTCTCTACAAATCATCTCCAATGTCCTTGCAAATAGAATAAAAAAGTTATAGGCAACTTGGTTTCTCCTTTTCAAAATGGCTTTGTTCCTGGTAGAGTTATCTCTGATAACATTGCCATTGCTTAGGAAATCACCCATTTCGCTAGAACCAAGAAATATGGTTTTTATTGTTATGCTGACACTACTTTGGATATGAGCAAAGAATATGGGTTCAAAAAAAATAAAAATAAAGCAAAGCATTTGATAAAATTCGTTGGGACTCCTTGGAGCTCTTTTTTTTTTGTCAATCGATAGGAGAGATCATTACATGATGCATGAAATTTAAAATTACAAACCATGGGACACTACATCAATTGTGTGAGAGTCCATGAGATAACCAAGCCCAACTTCTCAGCCAACACGATAAATAAGCCCATCAAAGGGACCACCATCGCTATAAACTCAACCCAACTACAAGCCCCATTAGGGGAGGAATAACCCAACAAATGTAAGGGAAGTAACACCCAGGTGGGGAGATTCGAACTCCTGACCTCTTAATGAGATGCAAGAGTCCTAGCCAACTGAGCTAGTCCCAGTTGGTCTCCTTGGAGCTCTTCAACTTTATCAGTTTTGGATCAACTTGATAATGCAATGTCTCAACTGTCTCCCGTCCTATGCTTATAAATGTTTCTTACACCCTATGTAGCGCAGACACGGACACGGGACAAGACACATACTTGACACCGGTATGTTGCTTCTGGCGAAGTGATGGTGCTACATAGCTTACACCTCTTATTTTCAACTTCATAAGGGCTTCAACAAGAAGATCCTCTTTCAACTTATCTGTTTGTGCGGTGTGCGGATATTCTCTCCATGCTTTATTCTTCCAAAGATCTAGACCATCTAGAGGGTATCAAGGTTTCCAATCATGCTCCCACTATTACACATGTACTTTATGCAGATGATAGGTTTTTTGTTCCTTAAAGCTTTTGATTTTAGTGTGAATCTGTGCTTTCCATTCTGGCGTCCTACTGTCACATGTCTGGTCAAGTGATTACTTTCTAAAAATCCAGCTCTTTCGTTTATCCCAACTCTGCATAGTATTTGATTTCTGTTTTCTCAGCTTCTTCAGGTATTTCAGCTTCTTCAGTTTCCCAACACAATCATTCAGTCCAAGCTCATTATTCCCATTTCTCAGTTGCTCCTACCAGTTTCATTTTTTATTCTAATTGTCGTCTTTGTTCGTTGGATGTTACCTCTTTGGACACGTTCTATGCAAGTGTGTTTAGTTCGCATCATAGGAGAGTGGTGTGGGCTAGAACAGTTGGATCATTTCTCAGAAATTTGACGTCTCAAAATGAAGTGCTGCAGTTGTTCCTCTTATTGATTGTGAATGGGCTATTAGACATTAAAGCCTGCATAGCAATAGTCAGACTAATGAGCCCTCTCTTTTTGAGTAGCTAAGGAACATCAAGGAATTCCCAACATTAGCAGCCCCATAGTAATTTTGTTGCAGCTTCTTCCAGGATTCATGTGGAGGTGGACATAACTTATTGTATAATTTGTATTTGATAATGGTTGAGTTATCAATTCGGATCCCTTTTTCCCAGAAGTTGCAACCTTTGGTTTATGGTTGTTTGTAGTACTTCCATCATAATTTTTGCTTTTTAGTTTTCTCTATTTGTAATATGTTATTTGTAGTTTTCTTTGTTTGGGGTTGTATCGCACATCTATTTATGATCTATTGTAGTTCTCTTTTGATGCAAAGAAAGAAGAACTCCTGGTACATTGGTTGTTAGGATATTGACTTGAGTCTCCTTTTCCATAACCTTAAAGGTACTTTTCTCATAGAATCCAAGCAAGCAAATCAGACAATTCGCGTGCTGTGACTGCAACTGGTTACTTAAACTGATTTTGTATGTCAGAATTGAGAAGGTACTCTTCTTCTCGTTTTTATGGGGAATGTTATTCAAATACCTTAGTTTTACAAGTCTTTTGTTTTGTTCATCTTTGTGGTATAGATTCCTGTTGAAGCTATTTTGCTCGCAGAATACTCTTCGTTTTATTTTCATGGTTGGCAATGCTTAGCGGGTATTTAAGTCATTGAGTTTGAGAGTACATATATACTGTGTTTAGTATCATTAGATGGGAGACCCAGTTCAAGAGAACAATAACACCATGAAGGCGCCCTTTTGTTTGTTGTGCAGTTTCCACTTGTTTGTTGGATCTGTATTCAAGTAGCCCTATAAAACTTTATCTTCCTCTGTGGCCAAAGACTCCTTCTAGATCATATTTCATTATGTTTTGCCATGCCCTATCTTTACTAGTCTTTCCTATTTTGTAATTTTTCTTCAATTTGGTGAAAGCGATTAATCTCTATGTAGACTGGAAATTGAAAGCTATCGTTGTATGTTAGTAATCAAAAAAAGAAAAACTATGGTTCTATGGTACTATAGGATAACTAGTATGAGAGCATGGGTGGGTTCTATACTCGATGCCTATTCATTTTGGTTGGATGTTTTAACATGGTATTAGTTTATTGGAGTTGGACTTTCTGAGGTTTTTGGACAACACGTTCTAAATTAATTCTCTGTTTGTTTGTGACATAATTTTTCTCTGATCCGTGGCAGACTTTATGTTAGCACTTTGCATCCTCCATATACCTCCCAAAATGTGAGTTGGGTGTCATGCATGCAGCACAGAGGTTAGAGCTTGCTTGTCTAATATCTGTTGTGGACGTATTTTGGTCTCTTAGCAGTTCTGTTAGAGTAGAGTGAATTCCAGGGCCTGTGCCATGAAGTGTACCAAGTAGACGATCTGTACTGCATAATACATGTGATAGGAATGCTCATCTCCACCACACATTTATGCGAGAGCCATGACAGAGTGTATGTTAATGTGTATGTGTGACAATGGAGGATGTGGCAGTGCTCCATGAGTAATGAATGACTCATATTAGAGCCCATCTTTTTGCGTAGATGGTCTAGCCTTGAATGGATTATAAATGACGTGGGTTTTTCTTTCATCAACTATTCAATGATTTAGATTGCAACTACAAATAGTAACTTTTTCAATCTCAACCAACTACTAGTGTAAATGGGTAGGCTGAGTGAAAGGCTGGAGTTTGACTTTGGGAACATAGTATTAAGGAGTAGGACACAGATGGGTTAGGAATATACAACTCTCGTTTAGGATTTAAACTTTTGGTACTTAGGATTCCTTATGTATACAACAACAGTTGGATGGAAATTCTGTCCCCAACAAAAAATGAAAAAGGAGAACATTATTTAGAGCTACTCAATATCTCCCACTATGTACACTTTGAAAAAACATATTGAAACAAAAACCTTTGTTGTTATTTCAGACTATGATTCTGGAAAGTGTCGGTATTTTCTTGTTAATGTAGGCAAGAGTTAATATTTGAACTTGATGGGCTACTTAACCATTAAACACCATTTTAACAAAAATAAGTTCAACTTTGTACCGAACTCTCTCTCTCTCTCTGGGGTCTTTCGAGAAACTTCCTTGAACAGGCCGCGCGTGCGGCAGCTCCGGTGGTTTTCCGGTGACTTTTTAGGGTGATTTGGGATCATCTTGTCCAGAGGTACTCGGTCCTGTGGCAGGATTTCGTTTTCGTGTGGTTGCTGCGGCCTAGCGGAGGAATAGGGGTCTCGATTCTGCAAGCTTTCGTCATTAATCGAACAAGTGGGACCAAGTTGCAGTCTCCGGCAACTCTTTATCCATCATCGGCCTTTCGCACAAGAGGTAACACTAGTAATTTCGATTTCTTCAGGTGTTTTCCAAGCCGCTACCTTTAGCAGATAGCTCCTCCATACCCTCAGGCCATGCGTATTGTTCTGTTGTGTGTATATGGGTCTTGTTGACGCTTTGGGAGGTCTGTTTGTGTTAGGGTACAGGATAGTTTGTTTATTACTGTGTGTTTGTGCTATTTCTCTCATAATGCCGATGAAGGGTTTTTAGCTGAACAAGGGTTTTTCCACTTGATCAATTTCTAGTACTCGTCGTCTCTCTAGGGCGGATAAGGGTAAAGGTGTTGCTAAAGAGGAAAAGGGTAAGGGTATTGCTAGATCGCGAGATTTGGAGATGCCCGAGGATATTCTAAGGTCTTCATCGTTGGACCCTATGGAAAGAGATTAGGTCTTGGACATGCTGTCTGATGAGTATGGTTGTGATTGGGTATTCGCTTCAAGGGCTGCTCAAGCTGTGGTTGCTGCCAAAGCTATGATGGGTAAAATCTTTGTTAAGACTCATGAATCGCGGGAACAATTGCAGGATGATTTGGACGATTCTGATACAGCAGTTCTTAAATCTTCTCAAGGGGAATCGTCTTGGATTGGCAATGATTATCATAGCTTTCATAGTGGTGTTGTGGTCAAGTGCCAGTGTGGAGTTATGCGGGGCTCCTGTGCTAGATTTTGTGGGTGCGGTGCCTAAGGAAAATGGTGAGGTTTTTTCATCTAGTTGTCCTGCTTTGGAGTCTAAAGAATCACTGCATACTCTTCCTGCTGGTTTTGGGGCTGTTGTTGAACATGAGAAGCTTGGTGAAGTTGGTAAGGGTATGCGGCCTCCGTTTACCATGACACGGTCTACTCCTATTGAGTATAGACAATGGAAGAAAAAGGTGCTTATGGGGCGAGACTTTCTTCTCGTCAATCGTAGCTGCATTCAAGGCTCAGCCACGGGTAGGAAGTTTCAGTTTTTTCATAAGCCTAGCCTTTCGTCTGTGGTGATTCAAGTTAAGAATCCTTGTTTAGTCGTCAACAAGAGCAACCGGGCAGCTACATGATTCGAGAGGATAGTCCTACTGATCAGGTAGTTGACGTCGCTATGGATGGTTCGCCAGAGCCTCTTGCTCCTTCCCAGATGGAAGCTAGATGATTCCTCCCACCTGTTGAGTTGTGAGTCTGCTCCACCAACGCCTAAACATCATCAACTTAGCAATTTTGAGTCTTCATCAGTTGGGGTTGGGGACGGTCTGGAGGAGATTGCTATGGGACCCAGGAATTTACGGGCCAAAAGGATTACGGCTATCTGGGGGAACCGATCAAAGGACTTTAGGCTTTTGTCTGTTTTGCGACCCAGCAATCGAAAGCGGAAGACCAAAGCCAACCACAAGGGTTATTGCGGCAGTGACAAGGCAACGAATTATCCCACCCAGCAGAAACGTAAATAGGAAAGGATTATTGAAGATTCGTGTGCCAACCCTCACACTTATCGTATCCCGCAATGCTAAGTTGTATATTGATTTTCTGTCTCTGTTGTTCCTTATCTTTGTTTTGCAGGTTTTGTTGTCTGTGTGATCGGCATTGCGGGTGCACTTGTTTCATTCTTTGGTTTTTTTTTTTTTGTGGGGGTGTTTGTCTGCTTTGTTTCGTCGGCTCTTTGTTTGATTTGTTAGGTTATGTTGTGTTGGTTGCTGTATGGAGTGGTTTGTACGGGCCTATTTGTACTGTTTAATTGCTTTCTATAATATATTTGGGATAATTTTGTTTGGAAAAAAAAAAAAACCATTAAACACCCCCAATCGCGTCATTTGCTAAGTCAAAAAGCACTGGCAAGGCGGCAAGGCAGTGCTAGACATTTTTTCCTGGTCTTGGGAAAAACCTACACTTTACTTGCCCCATTTAGAGTGTCGATTGCAACCACTGGCTTATTTTTAATAGCTAAGTGATCGAGTTTACGTGCTCGACTAATTACTGGAAGACCACACCAACCAAAACTTCTATGGTGCTCCCAAGTGGTATGGGAGCACCATACTGCCAATGAATATGGATCATTGGATTGAAAATAGATAAATCACAGTCCTTGGATCAAAATCAAAAACCAAAAGTAGGATGGTTTGTTAAAAATGAGATGGCTTTGTGAACTTTTGAAAAAAAAACGAAGAACTACTTACCACAGCAAACTTACCATTGACTAAGACAACACTTATCTATCTAATAAAACAGAAGGGTTGTCCTATGTGACACCCTTTGTCCTATGTGGCACCCACCACGCACATGTACACACGTTCACTGTGCACACATCAAAAATGTTATTAAAAAACTAAGTGCTCCACTTTTCAATCCGATTGAACCGATGCGTAGTGCCGTAGGCACGGGTAAGCACTAGTCATCGTATAAGGCAAAACTTACTACACAAATAGGCAACACTTACTACAACCGGTTGGTCAGGTAACAAGTTACCATTAATTAAAAACAATTGTAACCTATTTTTTGGCGGGAGAATTTGGAGATTTATATATTCACATTACTTTAAGCTATATACTCCATATATTTTGCCTTTTTGCTAAGAATTGGGTGGTGGAAAACCTAAAAAATGGTGTTCGATTATAAATCTAGTTTAAAATTTTAATTTGTTATGAAAATATAATTAGAAGAATTATCTAAAAATAAAAAAAATTGACAAATATTTTTCATAATTTCCAAAATAACATTATAAATGTATTTAATTAATTTATTTTTAAATAACCATTTATTATAAATATATTTAAGTAACTTACTTTTCAATATTATGGAAAAAATAAGATATTCATTTAATATTTTGATAGCTTACAAATTTAGTTAATATATAGTATAAAATAATGCTATAAGTTGATCGGGGTGGTTCCAGGGACACCTAAAAAAACATTCCAAATCTCAATCTCATAGTTTCCGATCAAATTTTTATGATCCGAACCGTTCAAAGTGTGCAAAATGTGATTTTAAGGGTGTCCGTGAGAAACTAGTCAAAAATATGACCAGAAAATGCTTATTTTGAGCAGTTTTTAATTGAACCGTTCGTCAAATCTGAGCTAAAAACTGCTCAGATCAAGCCCTTTCTGGACTTTTTTTTTTCCTGATTTCTCGCGTGCACCTTTAAAATCACATTTTGCACACATTGAACGGTTTGCGGTGAATATTGCTTCAGAGATTAGTTTTGGAGACTTATTGGCCTGGTTTTTGAGGCATTGGATGAAGGCCTCTTTGGAGGGTTCCGAATTTGCCAATGGAATCAACAACAGAAGGGCTGAAAGGATTGCAATGCTTGAAGGCTTCATGCTTTGGTTCTTGTTTCTTATCAGAATTCACAAGGTTGTGAGATTTTGTGAATTTTCATGGTCTATTCGTAGGGGGTAATGGAAGGATGCTAATTTTGATTGTGCAGTTATTTTGGGAAACAATTGCAAGATTGAGCTATACAATCCGACCGTTTTTTCCAAATTGTCAGAAAAAAACTTCAAATTCTTGCCTGATACAACTGTACAACTTGACCATTTTTTTTAAAAAACTTATTTTCAAGAATTGCTTTGACGCGGACATTTCGTCATTGGTTACTTGCAGGGGGAAATGAAGAGGCCTAATTCTTCCCTTCTTTTTATTTTTTGCTAAGTTTTGTCAACAAAATTCTGCACGATACAACAGTAGAATATGAATATAGTTTCCTTACACCCCTGCTAAATTTAAGAATAGATTGACTTTATTTGACCCTCTTTAATATATTTTTTTTGAAAACTCGATCAAGTGTTCGGGCCAACTTACGCATACTCCTTTAATGGTTAAATCTGACTAAGTTAACTTGATAATGATTCATGAATCACAACCTACTCCTTACCAGATATCTTGATCATGATTCATGTCTTGGTCGAAACGTACATGTATGATAAGTCGTTGCATGTGCGCATATATATATGCAGCCAAATAGTAACGGGGTATTAAAGGGAAAGAATCCAGGGGGGCCTTTAATTACATTCTGCACAATGCACATGCATGCATGTTTTCAAGAAAACTTATGAGGCCCCAGGGTACAGGAACTTTAAGGATGCTAGCTGAATACAGAAACTCCAGGGGCACATTGTTCACGGACGGGTCCGTGGGGCCGATTTTACTGTCCCCACAAACAATTCGAGCCATTTATTATTTTTAAAACAATTTGTTGACTCACCAGCTAAAAACTAGTTCAATAGATACTCGTAAGTGTTCCTGGAAAGAGCCCACAAACTATCGAAACTGGACCGGACTGATTGGAAGAAAACTGGCTTACAGAATTGGAACCTTTTGCATGCATCTCCATCAACTCAAACCCCAAACCTTACCCTTAAAACCTGGGTTAAGTTCCATCATTGATTATTTGCACCACTGGCATCTCTTGGTCCCTAATCATCTCAAATCCCCTAAGCAATCCCCACATCACGGCTTCAAGGTTTGAGCAGTCTTCTAACATCCTCAGGTAGCTTATCCAGCCTTCAATGGCTATATGCGTTGCTTTGATTGTGGGTTGAGTAACTTCAGCTGCTTTATTTTCTTGAAGATGACATATAGCCAGCCCCGACAACGATTTATAGAATTTTGGGTTTCCAGTGACGAAGCCCAATTTTCTCATGCACATTTTTCCTTCTTTCTGTTCTGTGTGTAAATGCACAACCTCTGTGCCCATCTGAATAGTTAACTTAGACATGTGACTGAATAGCGAGTTTGAAGAAATTGAACTTTTTGGAATTGATTTTGACAGATAGATGAGCGCTAAGGAGTATATATTCGATAACCAATCTCACAAAGTATTTGACATACGATATTGTAGGATGTGCAGCAATAACAATCTCTCACTGTGGGATGTGCAGCAATAGCATAGCAATCCCCCACTACTACCCCGACAAAACTACTGATCCTATGGACTATCGATATCCTTTACTGTTTGTCTGTCTGAGCAAACTTGACGTAAGGAAAATATGTGGGCTAAGCGTGCATGCCTTCCCAATCTGTTGAACAAGAGTATGTTTTATTTTCTAAATATGAGTTTCATGTATTTTATGTTTTTGTCCAACACCAATTAGTATGTTTAGTGAGCTAACAATCAAGAAGGCTCGCAAGAAAAAAGAAGGGAGGCTTAATTATTCATCCTAGAAGCCTAACGGACTTAAGAATTCATCCCCCCCTTTTTTCATGCTTATGATTTCATCCTTTTACTGTGTGAATTACCTTTTTTACCCTTTTCACTATTTTTGGTAGGCCGCTGCGCGGACCAATTTATATAAGGATAGTTACATAGTTATATTACCATGATTTCATAAGTATTTAGGATGAATTCATAAATAATTTCAACCCAAAATTCTTGTCTATGTAGGCCGAGAATTTTAGGATGAAATCATAAGTATTTAGGATGAATTCATAAGTAATTTCATCCCAAAATTCTTGTCTATATAGGCAAAGAATTAAGGGATGAAATCATAAGAATTTAGGGATGAATTCATAAGTAATTTCATTCCAAAATTATTGTCTATATAGGCAAAGAATTTTAGGATGAAATCATAAGTATTTAGGATGAATTCATAAGTAATTTCGTCCCAAAATTCTTGTCTATATAGGCCGAGAATTTTAGGATGAAATCATAAGTATTTAGGATGAATTCATAAGTAATTTCATCCCAAAATTCTTGTCTATATAGGCCGAGAATTAAGGGATGAAATCATAAGTATTTAGGATGAATTCATAAATAATTTCATCCCAAAATTCTTGTCTATATAGGCCGAGAATTTAGGGATGAAATCATAAGTATTTAGGATGAATTCATAAATAATTTCATCCCAAAATTCTTGTCTATATAGGCAAAGAATTTAGGGATGAAATCATAAGTATTTAGGATGAATTCATAAATAATTTCATCCGAAAATTCTTGTCTATATAGGCAAAGAATTTTGGGATGAAATCATAAGTAATTAACCATGTTATGTCATGGTAATATAACCATGTAATGTCATGGTAATTTAACCATGTAACTATCCTTATATGAATTGGTCCGCGCAGCGGCCTAACAAAAATAGTGAAAAGGGTAAAAAAGGTAATTCACACAGTGAAAGGATGAAATCATAAGCATGAAAAAAGGAGGGGATGAATTCTTACATAACATGAGAAAAGGGGATGGATATTTAAATATTCCAAAAAAGAATGTGAAGAGTAATATCTAGAAAAAAAAATGCAAAGAAAAGATGAGTGAATGCATGAAACTTCAAATCTTTATTGCATTTATAATGGGCCGGGCAGGGACGGATCCAGCCATTCTACTTCCATTTTCACTCATGATTGAAACAATGGTATACTCTGCTCATACCAAAAGAAGTTACTTGGATCAACTTGGGTCTTGACTTGTGCCAGCCTCTTGAAATTACTATTGAAATACTTTAGTCCCCAAACACTTGCTTGTCCATAGCTTTCATTCTCATTCTTATTAATCCCTAAGTCAAGATCTCTGTAATTAAGATAGGCAGATCTTGGATTCTTCGAAACAAAAGGTGTCATATATCCGTAAAGCCTTCTAATCCAATTCACATGCTCCTCTGTTTCCTTCTTGGCTTCCCAAGTAACCACATATTGGATTTCGTACAAGTTCCCACTTCTATGAGGGAAAGGGATCTGAAATTCAGAAATCTCGCCCATTCTACCACCGTAAGGTGTCCAAATCATATAACCACTTTCTTCTTCAAGCAGTATTTTCCACAGCCCTTCTAACCCTTTTTCCGATATGGGTTCCTTCACATAATCTGATTTCGCCTTGAAATAGGACTTGTTCGTGTTAGTCCTATTCAGCAAAACGTCGTATGATCCCTCGGTTGAGAACCCGGCAACGTAAAGGACCGACTGGATCCAACTCATCTCGATGCAGTCCTTTTGCTCCACTCCCAACTCATGAAAACTGTTCTCCATTATAGTCAAGAGTTGCTCACGTCTGCCCAAAAAAACAGCCGCAAATGTAACTACGATCGTCTTGTTTGAATTTCCACTCGCCGAATCAGCAACTCCTATAATAACACGGATAAATAGATCTTTAGAGAGTTTATTTGCTACGAGCTGCCACTTCTGAACGAGCGGTGTTGCACCTTGTTCCAATGACTTTTGGATTAAGAACACAGTAACTGTGGATGGAACTGGAACAAGCTTTATTTTCCAAGAGAAAATGATTCCAAAGCTCGCTCCTCCTCCACCTCTAATAGCCCAAAAAGGGTCTTCCCCCATTGACTTCCGATTGAGAACCCTTCCATTTGCATCTACTATTCTAGCATCAATGACATTATCTGCGGCAAGGCCATATTTTCTGCACATGGTACCCATTCCACCTCCACTTAAGTGCCCTCCGACGCCTACTGTGGGGCAAGTCCCGGCTGGAAAGCCATAAATCTTGCTTTTTTCAGCAATAGCATGGTACAATTCACCTAGTGTTGCGCCTGAATCTACCCACACGATCTGGTTTTCTATATCGATTTTGATAGACCGGAGATTGGAAAGGTCGACGATGATGAATGGGATGTGGGATACATATGAAAGGCCCTCGTAGTCATGACCCCCACTTCGGATACGTATGTTAATGTTGTTTTCCTCGGAACAAGTGACGGCCGCTTGAATGTGGGATTTGTCAAAGTGGCCGAATAATGAGTTGTGGTTTTGGTGTGGACTTAGTCAGGAATCGGAGGTTTTGAGCAGAAGATTGCAAGATCGAGGTGTACGAAGAAGTGGTTGCGGTGAAAATGACATTGGAAGAGGAATTGGAGACGGAAAGATTAGTTGTGGATTGAAAGCATTTGAGAAAGTTATCGGACGCTGAGTCTGAAGTTGCTGATGGAATTGAGACACAGAGGAGGAAAGCTAATGTGAGAAAGCCAAAAACAGATATTTTCATATCTTCTCTCAACACTTGGATGATAACTCTATTATTAACATCAAAAGTACTCTAATCCCTTGTGTACGTTCTAACACATGCATGGGCATGGGTGAAAGATTCATAGATAAGATATTGGCAAGTTCAGTTGGATTTCTTTTGTAAAAGTCAGAGTGTAATTCATTGAGCAAATAAAATACTACGTACTCCAATAGTATCTCATTTTGAGTACTGCTATTGGTACAGAAATGGGGGGACCGAAATCGTACCGACGGCCGCCGGCCGGCCTCACGGACGGCGATCGAGCCGTCAAAATTTATAAAAAAACCGAGGGCCCAGCGCTTAACGGCATCCGAGGTGTGTAGTGTGCCTGATCCCTTTTTCGTGTATATAAAAGGCGTACTCCGATCGAGCACCCTACACACCTCGGATGCCGTTAATTCCCGCATAAGGCCCCTCGGTTTTTTTTTTAGAATTTTTGGACGGCTCGGATCGACCGTCCGGTGGCCGGAGACGGCCGGCCGGCGGCCGTCGGTACGATTTCGGTCCCCCCGATCGGTATACATATCATTACTGTCTCATTTTGGGGATAGGAAAATTCAACTCTTTGGAGTTTGGAACATTTTTGAATATGCATAAATTAGTACTTTGGCATTAACAGCTTTACAAGTGCCTGTTTGCCTAATATTCAAAGAAAATGAACTTTTGTGTATACAGATGACAGCAAATCAACATTAATTTAGGGAGTTGACTTTCCCCAATTGGCTTAAAAAATATGCTAAGTAGCTTTGGCAATCGAGAAAAGAATTTCTCACTTGGTATATGTATAATATATGATCGGGGCGATTCCGGGGATAACTAATTAGACACCTAAAAAAATACCTCTTAGTTTCCGATCAAATTTTGATGATCCGAGCCGCTCAATGAAATCAGAGAGTGATTTTAAAGGTACTTGTGAGAAATTAACAAAAAAAATTGCCAGAAAAAGCTTGATCTGAGCAGTTTTTAATTTAAATTTAATAAACGGTTCAATTAAAAACTGCTCAAAATAAGCACTTCCCGGTCATATATTTTGCTAATTTCACGCGGGCACCCTTAAAATCACATTTTGCACACATTGAACGGTTCGGATCATAAAAATTTGATCGGAAACTATGAGATTGAGATTTGGAATGTTTTTTTAGGTGTTTATTTGGGTGTTCCTTGAACTACGATATATGCGAACCAGTCCTTATAACTTCAAATGGAACGGTGTGATTTGTCATCGTTATCTTGAAATTTTACTAAGTTGTCTATTGATAAAAGAGGTAGAACTTTAGTTAGTGCGGCGCACAATTTGGCCAAGGCTCTCACTGCAGGCGCGCAGTGGCAAATTTTCACCCACTGTACATGCTGTACAAATTTTAATAAACTACAAATGAATAAATTATTTGATCACAATAAATAAAGTGTGAATACATAAAATAGTTTTACCTTTACTGTAACAAAAACTCAGGATGCACAATGTTTGTTGTTGAATTGGATGCATTATTTGAGAGAAGGACACTTGTATGATCACCAGATGTGCATCTAGATAGCGCTACGTACATCTAGATAGTGCTACGTACAGTTGTCCATGACTAAATACTGGTGTGTGCAAGTCAACCCCAACAAATTTTACAGATTGTTCGTGAGATTTATTAATTGTCATTGCATATGCCAACCTGATCGAAAACTGGCGCCTTGTCATTTCGAAAGGAAATTTAGAAGAAGATGGTGTCAGGGAAATCCTCGGAATGAAGACCAAATTGTCAAATTTATCTCCAATTAAAATTTGAGCTTCAATTACGCGAGTTCCACATCTTACAACCATTAATCGTGTGCCATTACATAGCCCAGCCTTTGGAGCAATATTTCTCAATAAGTAGCGCATCCACTCGTTCAGTCACTGAAACCATCTTAATTTCATTCCCACTATTCATCTTGTAATTCTGGACACACATAGAAAAAGGAAGTCGAACAAATGGTGTCTTATTTTAACAGAATAAAAAACGAGTCCGGCTCCTCTCCAATCCATAGGGAATTGGAGGATCTCCAATTCTAATTCAATGGACAGGATTACCCTAGTAACTCTAGACCCAAAACTCATCCAGCATTCCACGGGCACCTAATTACTCCTCAAATATTTCACAATTACATAAGCGCCTCTCCTCCCGTTAAACCTACTCTTAAAGATTTTGTTTTTTTATAGCTCATGTTTCGCCATTTCGGTTATCTTATATTTTTTTGAATTATCTTGTTGTAGTGAAACTCCACAATTAATGACTCTATGTCAGTATGCTTCATGTGCAACTTATAGTAATTAGTTGCTTTATAAATTTTTTTAATAACCAGATGTTCGGGCCAACTGTTGCGTACCTCAACTAATTCCAAAGTTCTGAAAGTAACGATCGGGCAAAACTGCCAATGGCCCCAAGTGATTTCAACTTTTTTTTACATAAAAAACAACTACAATGAGCATGCAATATCGTGCGAAGAACGTGAAAATACACTAGTATCAGTAAAAAAAAAAAAATCTTATGAGCTACATAATATCAACAAAAGAAACCATGCTGAAAGAAAAAAAAAATACTGATATAACATTAGGAAAAAAATCCTCATGAGCTATAGTCTATATATTATTAGTGGGAAAAAAATCCTCATCAACTATATATAAAAAAATCCTTTCAGAGGCTGATTTAACGGGGAGAGAAAATACTTATGTAATTGAGAAATATATGAGGAGTAATTGGGTATTCGTAGAATACTGTATGAGCTTTAGGATTGGAGTTACTAGGATGATCCTGATCATTGAATTAAAATTGAAGGATCCTCCAATTCTCTATGAATTAGAGAGGAGCCGGACTCATAAAAAACTTGCCGAATTAAAAACGGGTAGAATTTTGCTGAATAAAAAACTAACTTTTTTTTTTTAACTTTTCATAATAAACAATCGACAATTCTGTTAGTCCATAATCAGTCATTATTGATGACTGAACGAAAACCGTGCTACTAACCAACAATAATCAACACTAACCTTATTTCATAAGAATTGATTACATCAAAGTCACACCAATACAAAAGGGATCTATGTATCGAATGAAAAAAAAAAAAAAAAACCTCTAAAAAAGAGAAAAATAAAATAGTACCTGGTACCAAAATGGGTTAACGAACGTTTCCCCTTTTCCAATTGGTTTGTTCCCTCTCCCCTACGTCCCACCCTCAAAAGTCCCATAGCAAAATTGACATGTTCTTCTAATCAACTGATCAAAGTTTAAAACTTGGGGAAAAAAAGAAGTGGAGTAACATACTTCTCTCATGACTTTGCACACACCAAAAAACTAATTTTCTAAACAACTAATTTTTTGATTCACATCCATCACAATCGTTTTAAAAAAAAGAGAACAAAGAGCAATACCTATGGAGAGAGAAGTTGAGAGAGGGCGAGAGTTAGGGAGAGCTGGAAAGAGGACTTGTTCAGAAAATGATTTTTTGATTCACATCCGTTACAATCATTTAAAAAAAAAAGAGAACAAAGAGCCATACCTATGGAGAGAGAAGTGGAAAGAGGGCGAGATTCAGGGAGAACTAAAAAGAGGACTTGTTCAGAAAACGAAAAGAGAGAGAGAGAGAGAGAGAGAGAGAGAGAGAGAGAAATTCGTTCACCAAAACGATTAGGGAGAGAAACAGAGACAAATTCATTCACCCAAAATTCATTACCAAAACCTGAAAATGAGAATATTATTACCAATATCGTTACCAAAAATTTGGCCACCCAATCAAAGCAATTTCTCTTACCCGATTTATAGCATATTCTCTCCCAATCAACGCCAATCACGGGCAATTTTAGAAATCAGCAATTCTAGTGCACCCAATCAACGGCAGTCAAGTCTTTTATTTTCCATTATAGCATGTCATTACCCAATTAGTCATTAACAAAAATTCGACTCAAACCATATTAAGCAACTCAACGGCTTGGATTTGAGCAACAGTCATTACCAATGGTTAAGATTTATGTAGGAAAAAAGAGAAGAAATTAACCTTATTCGTCGAAGTAGGTGTGGGTTGAAGTAGGCAGGGGAAGAAAGAGATGAATCTGTTGGTGGTGGCGGCGTGACGGTTGTGGGTCAGTGGTGGTGGGTGTGGGGGACAGAGACGATTGATTGAGTGAGGGAGGGAGGGGATTTGAGAGAGACAGAGAGAGAGAGGAAAAGAAGAAGAGAGGAGGTGTGAGGGAGAGAGAACCGGCAAAGGAAACAAAATTGATTAGTTTCAGAAAAGGAAACGTAATTTACATTATTGAACGTTTAGGTTGTGCGACAATTAATTAGTTTGGGAAAAGGAAGCAAAATTAAGGGAGGGGATATGTTAGGAAACGTTTAAAATATTTTCCTAAAAATGCAAATTAATTATGAAGATGCCAAAGGTTGAATAAAAGGTAGAGATTTATGCAGAAAAATGTGTTGTAAATCCAACGGTGGAGGAAAAATGTGAGGGCCACCATACAGTTGCAATTTGTATAATAAATTTTTTGTTGTTTTGGTTGTGATGGAAAAATAATGCTGGTACCGGTGGTAAAGCAAATAGTGATTGTGTTGGACATGACATTGGTGGTGGAGTGGAGGGATGGGGGTTATGATGTGCTCAAACGACGGTCATGGTGAAGGTGTAGTAGTCGTGGTGGAGTTGCATGTGGATGTGTGATAGTCGTGGTCTAAAGTGTTGGTGTCGTTGGTAATGGTTAAATGAAGGCGGAGGTGGTAGGGTTGAGGTGTGGTGCCAATAGTACTGGTGGGGGAGTGGAAATGTGGTGGTATTGGTGGTGAAGTAATGGTGGCGTAGGTGGTCAGATGATGGTTGGGGAGGGGTTGTGTTACAGTGAAAGTGTTGATGGCAGAGAGGTGGTAGTGCTCTTACAATTTTTGTCGTGGTCTTCTTTCTACTTGATTTTCATAAACTAAACTTTTTCATTGGTAAGGTTGGATTCACCCATCTTTTTTTCCATTGAAAATCATCCTTATCGATATATAATAGGTCGTTATTCGACTTAAAATGAAGGAGATGTGATGGTCTTACAAGAACGGGTTTATTTTATGACTCTTTGAGAGTAAAATAGTCATATATTTTGATCAAAATTATATAGAAATTAAACTCGACAAACTTTTTAATGGTTCAAACCTTGCAAAAATCGGATTTCGGGAGTGTCCGGAAGATGCCCGCAAAGTTTGACGAATTTTGGACCTTCATTTGCGCCTGAGGCGCCCTAAAACTCCACAATTTGTCAAACTTTCCGGTCTTTTTTCGGACACTCCCGAACTCCAATTTTCGCAAGGTTTGGACCGTTGAAAAGCTTGTTGAGTCTACTTTCTAACTCAAGTAGTTTTGATCCACATTTATTTTTACATGAAAAGTTATGACTATTTTACCCTAAGTGAGTAGAAAATAAATTTCATGTAAAACATTCGTACTCCCCTCATTTAAAACCGAATCAAAACCTATTTTATATTGATAAAGACAGTATTCGACGTACTAAAACATAGTGGGATCAAACCATAAAAATATTAGATTTTAGATTTACGAACAGTTGGTCGAAAGTAGACCATATTGTCGGAGACACCAAAGCTAAAACATGTTTTTGTGCCTTTCCAACCATTCTAGGTTTCATTCAGTACTGGCATTCCTCGTTCTATAGTACTCTTTCATTTTTTTAAGAGTTCTAGAGAGCTCCTAAGTTGTTCCACACTTAATCAAAGCACATAAAAACTGCTTAATCATCGAGATATATAAAATTGCGCTTGATAGGGCTGATACGTTAGGGAATCCAAACATTTGTGCGCTTAACAATATCACTTGACCGCTCCGACTTCCAAATCACCATAGCCACCATTTCTTGATAACCACTTCACCCCACCTGTACTCTAGCCACTACATCGATAACAATAACCTCACAGCGACCCCATCACTTCACACACACTATCACTACAACCACCTCACCAGCACTCCACCTAGGGACGGAGCCAGAAATTTCACTCACAGGGGCGACCATGTACGGGAGACAAAAAATAAAGAGAAACGTGCATAACAACGTGAATACCTTAAAACTCAAAAATGTACATAATAGAAACACTCCATACTTATTTATGCTTTTCATAAATTAACATATTGCAAAAACATTAACGACTTACCTCAACCTATGTAGTAAAACCAGACATCTTCAATTGCTTTCACGTCATTAAAAGCATCAATGATAGAATCAGTATCAAACATTTTCGCAATATCCTTCTCTATGTAAGTGATTTAGAAACTTGCTAAAAGTTTATCCCCCATCGTGTTGTGGAGTCTAGTATTTACACATTTCATAGTTACAACTTAGATTTCACCAAGATTACTTAGAATTTCCAAAATCTCTGTTCCTAGTGTTCATATTTTCTCGAAACTGCCTTCAAAGTCTTGACGATGTGGGATTTTTGTGCCGAGAGAGAGAGAGAAGGGGGTGGTGGTGGAGGGGGGCTATGAGATTTTTTAGGCAGAGAGAAGAAAATATGTAAAATCCTCTTAACGATTGGGAATTTTTGCGGGTAAAAACTGAGAGTTAAATAGTTGAGTACTCACTATGTTAACCTTCAAATTTTATGTTTTGTTATATTTAACCAGTAAAGTTTAGAAATTAACGTTGGTATCTTGTATTTCAAAGGTTACTAACTTCTTACTATCATTTGATTTGTTTTTCCCAAAATACTAGAGGGGGGCGAGCCTCTATACTTTCATATAAAATTTTTTATTTTAATATATAATAAGTAGAGTTTTTTTTTCTTCTCGTAGGGCGCGATCGCCCCTACTGGCCCCTCCCTGGCTCCATCACTGACTCCACCACCATCCAACCTTATTTCACCATCACCCAAGCCACAAAATAGGTTCCAATGTTCTCCATATTGAAATCGTTGCCATAAGTTCGCAATCACAATCTCCATTATCGTAGAATAGTCATCGCCAACACTCCAAGGCCACAAGCATCATAAATATTGAATCGTCACCATAACTTCGCAAAAACAATCTCCATGATTAGTGGGATGTTTCGCATCATAAGGCACAGGGGTCAATCTACCACCGTCGCCCCGCCTCCGTTGTGGTTTGGGTTGTGCTCAGTCCAATTGCTCATGAAACGTGGACACGACCAGCTCTACAACACCAATTCTTGAACACCCTCGTCGAGTGGTTTTTTACTGTGAATTTTTCTACTCGAAAGGGTTCGTCATTTAGTAGTTTTTTTTTCATAGCTCATGGTGTTTGGCTAAATTTAGGCACACTTCGACCAATTTAGTTTATAAAATAAATATTCACCTTTTAGACTGGCCTCAATGTGATTCTTTTGGTTGTGATGGAGGTGGTGGTTTTCAAGTGGCAATTGGTTTAACCTTGAGAACTCTTGTACGGAGGATATTCTCGATTCGTTGTGTTGGCGCTGCAAGTCGTACTTGGAATATGATGGTGGTAGATTGAATAATATAGAATATTTCTCAAAACTTATTCATAATTTTTTGTTGTTTTGGTTGTGAAGGTAAAATAAAGCTGGTATTGGTGGTAAAGCAAATAGTGATTGTGCTTGTCACATCCCAAAATGAGAAGTGACCGGCCATGAACCACAAGACCAAAGCTCGTAGAACATGCAACCTAAAAAGAAAATTTATAAAGACTCCCAAGCCAAGATCCACCAAACAGTCAACCTTTCTTTCTTTTTTTTTTTTTTACTCAAAACATCTCTAACAAATAAATTCCACAAAAAGAATGGGGCACAAACATCCCATAAGCCAAATAATACCCAGTGATCCAACAGTAATAAAAGAATCCGGATGTCTGACAAAATGTTTCAATGCGGAAGCGATAAAATAAAATAATAAGCTAGGATGAGACACCCTAAGGAGGTCAACAAACGAAATCCCAAAGATGCCGTCAGAGTCCTTGCCTATATTCCCAACTTGCCTGAAAAGAAGTTGGAATAATTCCGTCAGTTGACGAGCTCAGTGAGTAATAAAGCATGTATAATAATACAGTTCCAAAACATGGCTAAAAATAGATTATCGCGTTAACATATTTTGGCATACGAAGGTGTGCTTCAAATCAACAAATAAGGCCATAAATCATTTACCAAATAGTCTCAATGGTGATCACAATCCAAACTCCAACAACAATGGGGAACCACAACCAATACCAAATAGTACCAAATGCCAGTGAATAAATGTCTCAAAAATTGGATCCAATATCGTATCTTAGAGTCACCACGAGTAGGCAGCCCGTGGAACTTTTCCCTAGGAACGATCCGGTCAATAACAACCGTTGAGCATTAGGGTCACCGGCCTAATCCGGTCTCTTCCCTAATGGCCAGAGTCACCCGCACACAGAGGATTAATTTCCCTGGACTTCCAAAATATGTTCCCATCAATATCCAGAAAGTTCTCATCCAAAGATTTTTCAAAGAACAAATGATTTTACCGATACTGCATGCCAATTTAATACGAACAAATATAACAATGTGTTTCCAATTTCAATCATAAATTTTCCAACGCAACAATTTAAGGGACACGGGGAAGTTCAAAAATACGTAACATGCTTAACCACTCACCGGGGTCCAAAAGTAATGCAACTCGAGTACGCAAAAGATGCTAACCAGAATAAAAGAACTGTATACGATCACCAAAAATCCCAAATATAATACTACCTAGACTAATAGAAAATTATAGTTTACTAATTAATCCTAGTGCTAAAGTCAATTAAGACCACCAGGAACACCCAACTCTATAACTTTCATGTAGAGTGAACTCCTTGATTCCTACGTGCACACCATGGCCGCACACCTCCTGCTCCTTAAAGAATTCACCCAAAACATATTACACTACCTGCACCGCCACACACCACTTCGCCCCACACACAGCACACCGCATGCCGCCACGCACAATCTCGACATCGATTTGGTCTCGCACCCACATCACAACACAACATCTCCACTAATCCATATAATCTCCCAGTAACTCCTTTGTTCAATAACTTTACTCTAATCCATGTACAACAAAGAATGGAAAAAGGGACAAGAATAAAGGAAACAAGTGCCGCTTACCCGATCACGAACCAGCCGAACTCAAACTTCTCTGCGGCTTTTGCCTTTCCACACAAAGTTCTCTTAAGCTTCTTATCTCAGGCGTTCTCTCCAAATAAAAACCCTACACCGTGAAAATATCTCCTAATTTTCTAAAACTACCCACTACTCCCTATATTATAGCTAATTAGTAAATTAGAATAAGATAGAATGTAATACAATTTATAAAATTACCATCCGGTACCGCTATTTTACCCAAAATCAATCTCATACCCCAAATATTACAATCGTGTCAACAATATCCATAGCGCGCACAAATAATTAATTAGAACCCAACCATATCACACATATAATAAATCGCGACATAATCAATTAAATAAATAAAAATGCTAGGCCGTAACAGTGCTGGACGTGACATTTGTGGTGGAGTAGGGGGATGGGGTTATGATGTGCTCAAATTACGGTTGTGGTCAAGGTGTAGTAGTTGTGGTAGAGTTGCAGGTGGATGTCTGATAGTTGTGGCCTAAAGTGTTGGTGTCGTAGGTAATGGTTAAATGAAGGCGGAGGTGGTAGGGTTGAGGTGTAGTGCCAATAGTACTGGTGGAAAAGTGGAAATGTGGTGGTATTGGTGGTGAAGTTATGGTGGCGTAGGTGGTCAAATGATGGTGGGCGAGGGGTTGTGTTACAGTGAAAGTGTTGGTGGCAGAGAGGTGGTAATGCTCTTACGATTTTTGTAGTGGTCTTATTTCAACTTGTTTTTTGTAAACTAAACTTTTTTATTGGTATGGTTGGATTCACCCATCATTTTGTACTTTTAAAATCCTCTTTATCAATATATAATAGGTCATTATTCGATTCAAAATGAAGAAGATGTGATCATCTTACAAGAACGGGTTTATTTTATGACTCTTTGAGGGTAAAATAGTCATATATTTCGATGTACAAATATATTTTGATCAAAATTATATGGGTTAGAAATTAGACTCGACAAAATTTTTAATGGTTCAAACCTTGCAAAAATCGGAGTTCGGGAGTGTCCGGAAGATGCCCGCAAAATTTGACGAATTTTAATTTGGACCTTCAATGCGCCTTATATTGCCCCCCGGGGCGCACGCCCTAAAATTCTACAATTTGTCAAACTTTGCGGTCTTGTTCCCGACACTCCCGAACTCCAATTTTCGCAAGGTTTGAATCGTTGAAAAGCTTGTCAAGTCATTTCTTACCCGAGTAGTTCTGATCCAAAGTTATTTTTACATGAAAAGTTATGGCTATTTTACCCTAAGTGAGTCAAAAAATAAATCATTTTTGTAAAACGTTTGTACCTCCCCCTTTTAAAACCGGATCGAAACCCATTTTATATCGATAAAGATGGTGTTCGACGTACTAAAACATAGTGGCATCAAACCATAAAAATATTTGGCTTTAGATTTACGAACAATTGGTCGAAAGTAGACCATATCGTCGGAGCCACTAAAGCTAAAACACGTTTTTGTGCCTTTCCAATCATTCGGGGTTCCATTTGGTGCTGCCATTCCTCGTTCAATGGTACTCTTTCATTTTTTTAAGAGTTCTAGAGAGCTCGTAAGTTGTTCCACACTTAATCAAAGAACATAAAAACTGCTTAATCATCGGGATATGCCTAAAAATTGCACTTGACAGGGTTGATACATTTGGGAATCCAGACATTTGTGCGCTTAACAATATCACTTGACAGCTCTGACTATCAAACCACCATAGCCACCATTTCTTGATAACCACTTCACCCCACCTGCACTCTAGCCAATACCTCGATAATAATCACCTTACCATGATCCCATCACTTCATACACACTATCACTACAACCACCTCACCAGCACTCCACCACCATCCATCCTTATTTCACCATCACCCACGCCACAAAATAGATTCCAATGTTCTCAATATTGAAATCATTGCCATAAGTTTGCAATCACAATCTCCATTATCGCAGAATAGTCATCGCCAACACTCCCAAGCCACAAGCATCATAAATATTGAAATCGTCGCCATAACTTCGCAAAAACAATCTCCATGATCAGTTGGATGTTTCGCATCATAAGGCACACGGGTCAATCTTCCATCGTCTCCCCGCCTTCGTTGTGGTTTGGGCTGTACTCAGTCCAATTGCTCAAGAAACGTGGACGCGACTCGCGTTACATCACCAATTCTTGAACACCTTCGTCAAGTGGTTTTTACTGTGAATTTTTTCTACTCAAAAGGGCACGTCATTTAGTAGTTTTTTTCATAGCTCATGGTGTTTGGCTAAATTTAGGCACACTTCGACCAATTTGGTTTAAAAAATAAATATTCACCTTTTAGACTGGTCTCAACGTGATTCTTTTGGTTGTGGTGGAGGTGGGGGTTTTCAAGTGGCGATTGGTTTAACCTTGAGAACTCTTGAACAGAGGATATTCTCGATTCGTTGTGCTGGCGCTGCACGTCGTACTTGGAATGTGATGGTGGTATATTGAATAATATAGAATATTTCTCAGTACTTATTCATAATTTTTTGTTGTTTTGATTGTGAAGGTAAAATAATGCTGGTATTGGTGGTAAAGCAAATAGTGATTGTGCTGGATGTGATATTTGTGGTGGAGTGGGGGATGGGGGTTATGATGTGCTCAAATGACGGTTGTGGTGAAGGTGTAGATGCCGTGGTAGAGTTGCATGTGGATGTGTGATTGTCGTGGCCTAAAGTGTTGGTGTCGTTGGTAATGGTTAAATGAAAGCGGAGGTGGTAGGGTTGATGTGTGGTACGAATAGTACTGGTGGAAGAGTGGAAATATGGTGGTATAGGTGGTGAAGTTATGGTCGCGTAGGTGGTCAAATGATGGTGGGGAGGGGTTGTGTTACAGTGAAAGCTAGTGTTGGTGGCAAAGAGGTGGTAATGCTCTTACGATTTTTGTAGTGGTCTTCTTTTTACTTGTTTTTCATAAACTAAACTTTTTTATTGGTATGGTTGGATTCACCCATCTTTTTGTACTTTTATGATCCTCTTTATCGATATATAATAGGTCTTTATTCGATTTAAAATGAAGGAGATGTGATCGTCTTACAAGAACGGGTTTATTTTATGACTGTTTAAGGGTAAAATAGTCATATATTTTTGTAGAGCCCCGTATTTTCAAAAAATCATTTAAAAGTTTATAAATGCTAGAATAAGAAATTTGTGGAGTTTAATTGTTTTGGGGTTAATGTGATAGAATTATAAGTGGAAGGGGTGCTAGTGTGATGTGTATATGTATGGGTATATATATAGGTGTGTGTGGTGTAGAGAAATAAATTTCCCAAAACACACACACCATGCCTCTCTCTCCCTTTGGCTCTCTCCTCTCTCTCTCACCCTCTCATTCAAAAATTTCACTCCAAGTTCAAAACCCACCAAGATCCTTCACCAAATCATCATCCCCTCGGGCTCTCGACCTTGGGTTTCGTTGGAGCAAGCCCGTAGAGGAGTATTCATGGAGGATTTCGAATTAAAACCTAGGGCTCGATCAATCTCGTTGGGTTTTGTTCTCCAAGTTGAGGTAGGGATTTCTTGCTCTCTCTATGTGTTTATGAGAAGATTTGGCCTTGAATTCATGTATTGGATTGTTGTTTTGTTGCTTGGAATTCACCCTTGAAATCTGAAAAATTCGTCCTGTGAAACCCAGCTAGTACATGTACCTCGGTTTGTATTCGTACATGTACTGTCAAAGAAATTTCGGTTTTGTTCAGCTGGTACATGTACCTCAGTTTGTATTGGTACATGTACTGTCACAAATTCTCGGTTCTATCTAGCTAGTACATGTACCTCTGTTTGTACTAGTACATGTACTACCTGAAAATTTTCAGCAATGTTCCTTCTTCCATGTTTTGAACCCCGATCATTTCAAACACTCTCTAAACCTCCTCAAACCACTTCTAAACTTGATCGTTTGTATCTTGAGTGATTCATTGATCAATCTATCTCCTTTGACTCCCGTTGTATAAGGAAAACTTGTCGAATATAAAATATGGTATCCTTTCGTTGCTTTTGTGTTTGAGGGATTACGTGATCATACTAGTAATGTTAAGGTGAATGATATGGACTTGGTATTTATTGGGCATGATGTTTGTGAGTAAAATGAGATGGAATAACGTAATGTGAAATGGTAGAATGATAACGAAGAAAGCCACGGATCCACCTTAAAGTGTGATGCCGGAATGAATGCAGACACACGGGGTCCCCAATGCCCGAAAGTGCATAAGAAAGCCACGGATCCACCACACGGTGTGATGCCAAAATGATTACGAGACGCACGGGGTCCTAAATGCCCGAAAATGAAATCGAGAATACTTGACATAATGTGAACGGAGAACTTAGAGATTATCTAGTGGTGTGAATACGACCGGTGTTGGTCAACTATTCTTACCCTCTTGCTCTTGTTCATATAGGGAACTTTCTTGTTGTCAATGTTCAACTCGGTGCATTATGTATCTCATATGCACATAGTTTGAGTAAAGATTTTTCTACCGGGCTAGTGTAGCTCAACCTATTACTATTTTCAGGTACACCTCCAGGGCATTGATGTGGAGTGCTTGACGTGCATATGACTTCATTCTTTTGAAAGTTGACACTGAAAAAGTTACTTTAGCATCTTGTATAAACTTTACTTTTGAAAGATGAAATTGTAACTTTACATTTATATTTGGGAAATCGCTAAACTTGCAATCTTTTGTTTAGCCATGGGATTTGGGCCGGTGTGCCATTGTTGTAAACTCTGAATATATTTGCACTCTTGGACGAATTATGGTGAAGCTTTTGGGGTATTATGAAGTATCCTAGGAATGACTTTCTTTATGAAAAGCTATTATTAATGTGTTGAAAATCGAGGGCATGACAATTTTGATGTACAAATATATTTTGATTAAAATTCTATGGTTTAGAATGTAGACTCGACAAACTTTTTAATGGTTCAAACCTTGGCAAATTCAGAGTTCGGGAGTGTTCGGAAGATGCCCGCAAAGTTTGTTGAATTTTGGACCTTCAATGCGCCTGAGGCGCACTATATTGAGCCCAGGGCGCACGCATTTGTGCCTGAGGCGCCCTAAAACTCCACAATTTGTCAAACTTTTCGGTCTTGTTTTCGACACTCTCAAACTCCAATTTTCGCAAGGTTTGAACCGTTGAAAAGCTTGTCGAGTCTAATTTCTCACCCGAGTAGTTCTGATCCAAAGTTATTTTTACATGAAAAGTTATGACTATTTTACCCTAAGTGAGTCAAAAAATAAATCATTTTTGAAACGTTTGTACATCCTTCATTTAAAACCGTATCGAAACCCATTTTATATCGCTAAAGATGGTAATCGACGTACTAAAACATAGTGGGATCAAACCATAAAAATATTGGATTTTAGATTTACGAATAGTTTGTTGAAAGTAGACCATATCATCGGAGCCACTAAAGTTAAAACACATTTTTGCGCCTTTCCAATCATTCGAGGTTCCATTTGGTGCTGCCGTTCCTCGTTCTATGGTACTCATTCATTTTTTTTTTAAGAGTTCTAGAGAGCTCGTAAGTTGTTCCACACTTAATCAAAGCACATAAAAACTACTTAACATCGGGATATGCCTAAAAATTGCACTTGACAGGGCTGATACATTTGGGAATCCAGACATTTGTACGCTGAACAATATCACTTGACCGCTCCGACTACCAAATCACCAAACCACAATTTCTTGATAACCACTTCACCCCACCTGTACTCTAGCCACTACCTCGATAACAATCACCTCACCACAACCCCATCACTTCACACACACTATCACTACAACCACCTCACCAGCACTTCACCACCATCCATCCTTATTTCACCATCACCCACGCCACAAAATAGATTCCAATGTTCTCAATATTGAAATCATTGCCATAAGTTCGCAATCACAATCTCCATTATCGCAGAATAGTCATTGCCAACACTCCAAGGCCACAAGCATCATAAATATTGAAATCGTCGCCATAACTTCGCAAAAACAATCTCCATGATCAATGGGATGTTTCGCCTCATAAGGCACACGTGTCAATCAACCACCGTCGGCCCACCTCCATTGTGGTTTGGGTTGTGCTCAGTCCAATTGCTCAAGAAACATGGACGCGACCTACTCTACATCACCAATTCTTGAACACCCTCGTCGAGTGGTATTTTACTGTGAATTTTTTCTACTCAAAAGGGTTCGTCATTTAGTAGTTTTTATCATAGCTCATGGTGTTTGGCTAAATTTTGGCACACTTCGACCAATTTAGTTTAAAAAATAAATATTCACCTTTTAGACTGGTCTCAACATGATTCTTGTGGTTGTGGTGGAGGTAGTGGTTTTCAAGTGGCAATTGGTTTAACCTTGAGAACTCTAGAACAGATAATATTCTCGATTCGTTGAGCTGGCGCTGCAAGTCGTACTTGGAATGTGATGGTGGTAGATTGAATAATATAGAAAATCTCTCAATACTTATTCATAATTTTTTGTTGTTTTGGGTTTGAAGGTAAAATAATGCTGGTATTGGTGGTAAAGCAAATAGTGATTGTGCTGTATGTGACATTTGTGGTGGAATGGGGGTTATGATGTGCTCAAATGATGGTTATGGTGAAGGTGTAGTAGTTGTGGTGGAGTTGCATGTGGATGTGATATTGTCGTGGCCTAAAGTATTGGTGTCGCTGGTAATGGTTAAATGAAGGCGGAGGTGGTAGGGTTAAGGTGTGGTGCCAATAGTACTGGTGGGAGAGTGGAAATGTGGTGGTATTGGTGGTGAAGTTATGGTGGCGTAGGTGGTCAAATGATGTTGGGGGAGGGGTTGTGTTACAGTGAAAGCTAGTGTTGGTGGTAGAGAGGTGATAATGCTCTTACGATTTTTCTAGTGGTCTTCTTTCTACTTGTTTTTCATAAACTAAACTTTTTTATTGGTATGGTTGGATTCACCCATCTTTTTGTACTTTTAAAATCCTCTTTATCGATATATAATAAGTCTTTATTCGATGTAAAATGAAGAAGATGTGATCGTCTTACAAAAACGGGTTTATTTTACGACTCTTTAAGGGTAAAATAGTCATATTTTGATCAACATTATCTGGGTTGGAAATTAGAGTCGACAAACATTTTAATGGTTCAAACCTTGCAAAAATCAGAGTTTGGGAGTGTCCAAAAGATGCCCGCAAAGTTTGACGAATTTTGGCCCTTCAATGCGCCTGAGGCACATTATATTGCGCCCGGGGCGTACTCATTTGTGCCTTAGGTGCCCTAAAACTCCACAATTTGTCAAACTTTGCGGTTTTGTTCCCGACACTCCCGAACTCTAATTTTCACAAGATTTGAACCGTTGAAAAGCTTGTCGAGTCTAAATTCAAACCTGAGTAGTTCTGATCCAAAGTTATTTTTACATGAAAAGTTATGACTATTTTACCCTTAGTTAGTGGAAAATAAATTTAATGTAAAACATTTGTATCCCCCTCATTTAAAACCGGATCAAAACCTATTTTAAATCGATAAAGATGGTATTCGACGTACTAGAACATAGTAGGCTCAAACCATAAAAATATTAGATTTTATATTTACGGATAGTTGGTCGAAAGTAGACCATATCGTTGGAGCCACTAAAGCTAAAACACGTTTTTCGTCTTTCCAATCATTCGAGGTTCCATTTGGTGTTGCCATTCCTCGTTCAATGGTACTCTTTCATTTTTTTTAAGAGTTCTAGAGAGCTCGTATGTTGTTCCACACTTAATCAAAGCAAATAAAAACTGCTTAATCATCGGGATATGCCTAAAAAGGGAAAAATTCAAAAAACCCCCCAACCTTTAGGCCCAAGTTCAATTAGACTCCCAACATTTTAAAAACTTCAATTTTACTCCCAACGTTATCTTCTGTTAATCAAAATGCCCCCTTCCGTTAGAATGACTAACATATTTCGTTAAAAGCTACGTTAAATAGCGTCCCAGTCGAATTTCAATGATCTGAGCCGTTCAATGTGTTCAAAATGTGGTTTTAAGGGTATTCGAGAGAAATCGGCAAAAAAAAATGACCCGAAAGGGCTTCATCTGAACAGTTTATAGTTCAATAAAAAACTGTTCAGATGAAGCCCTTTCGGGTCATTTTTTTTGCCGATTTCTCATGCATACCCTTAAAACCACATTTTGAACACATTAAGCGGCTCGGATCATCAAAATTCGATTAGGAAAGGGGAGGTGCGGATTGATCTAGATTTTGTTCAAGTCCGGACGTCCGGATTTTGCTTCGGTCTACACCTCCCTTTTTCCGATCGAATTTCGATTATCTGAGCTGCTCAATGTGTTCAAAACGTGATTTTAAGGGTATCCGCGAAAAATCAACAAAAAAAATGACTGGGAAGGGCTTCATCTGAACATTTTTTGTTTATTAAACTATTCAATAAAAAACTGTTCAGATGAAGTCCTTCCCGGTCATTTGTTTTGTTGATTTCACGCGAGTATTCTTAAAATTACGTTTTGAACATATTGAGCGGCTCGGATCATCAAAATTAGATTGAGACGATATTTAACGGAGCCTTTAACGAAATCCGTTAGTCATTCGGACGGAAGGGGGCGTTTTGATTAACGGAAGATAACGTTGGGGGTAAAATTGAAGTTTTTAAAAGGTTGGGAGTCTAATTGAACTTGGGCCTAAAGGTTGGGGGTTTTTTGAATTTTTCCCGCCTAAAAATTGCGCTTGACAGGGCTAATACATTTGGGAATCCAGACATTTGTGCGCTTAACAATATCACTGGACCGCTCCGACTACCAAACCACCATAGCCACCATTTCTTGATAACCACTTCACCCCACCTGTACTTTAGCCACTACCTTGATAACAATCACCTCACCACAACCCCATCACTTCACACACACTATCACTACAACCACCTCACCAGCACTCCACCACCATCCATCCTTATTTCACCATGACCCACGCCACGAAATAGATTCCAATGTTCTCAATATTGAAATCGTTGCCATAAGTTCGCAATCACAATCTCCATTATCGCAAAATAGATCGCCAACACTCCAAAGCCACAAGCATCATAAATATTGAAATTGTCGCCATAACTTCGCAAAAAATATCTCCATGATCAGTGGGATGTTTCGCATCATAAGACACACGGGTCAATCTACCACCGTCGCCCCACCTCCGTTGGGGTTTGGGCTGTGCTCAGTCCAATTGCGCAAGAAACGTAGACGTGACCCACTCTACATCACCAATTCTTGAACACCTACGTCGAGTGGTTTTTTACTGTAAAATTTTTCTACTCAAAAGGGTTCGTCATTTAGTAGTTTCTATCATAGCTCATGGTGTTTGGCTAAATTTAGGCACACTTCGACCAATTTAGTTTAAAAAATAAATATTCACCTTTTAGACTGGTCTCAACGTGATTCTTGTGGTTGTGGGGAGGTGGTGGTTTTCAAGTGGCGATTGGTTTAACCTTGAGAACTCTTGAACAGAGGATATTCTCGATTCGTTGTGTTGACGCTGCAAGTCGTACTTAGAATGTGATGGTGGTAGATTGAATAATATAGAATATTTCTCAATACTTAGTCATAATTTTTTGTTGTTTTGGTTGTGATGGTAAAATAATGCTGGTATCGGTGGTAAAGCAAATGGTGATTGTGCTGGACGTGACATTTGTGGTGGAGTGGGGGGATGGGGGTTATGATGTGCTCAAATGACGGTTGTGGCGAAGGTGTAGTAGTCGTGGTGGAGTTGCATGTGAATGTGTGATAGTCGTGGCCTAAAGTGTTGGTGTCGGTTGTAATGTTAAATGAAGGCGGAGGTGGCAGGGTTGAGGTGTAACAACCCGGATTTTCGACCGTAATTTTTTTTTTTAAATAATATTATTAATAACTTTAAAAATAATAATAGCATTATTTTCCCTAATTATATCCTTTTAATAAAAACATTTATTTTGTTAGATAAATACTTATAATTATCTAATTCTATTTTCGTTAGTTACATGCATGCATACACCTTTCCAATCTCTCAATCTCCTACTCCTACTTAGTCTCCATCTTCCCCGTAACCCCAAAACCGAGCTCCATTCGTCCATCTCGAAACACAATTCCATTAGGACTCTAATTAATCAAAACCCATCCAATTCTCCTATAAATACGTCACTACTCCGACCCTAGGGCACGCACCATATTTTTCACGCCCTAATCATCCAGAAAAGAGAGAAAAACCGAAGGAAATCGAAACTCCAATCCATGGAGTTCTAGAGAGAGAAAAGAGAGAGAGAAAAGTGGGTTTCGTGCCTAGACCCAACCAAGATCCAATCTGATCATCCCGAACTCTTTCTACAACCTAGAGCATCACCAAACATCAATCAATTCGGCCCCGAGGTTCCCCGATCAAGAAACCCGAAGCTTTCGTTCAAAATTGTCAAGTTTCGATCGAAATCAAATCCAATCCGATTCGAGGTATTATAATTCGATCCGAAGCCTCCTCTAAGTATATTAAGTGTTTTTAGACATAACCCAATGACCTTCGCAAGCCCATGCATCGAACCGAAGCCAAAAAAACCAAAAAAACGAAATCTGGGCAGAAGGTTGCGGCCGCAACCTTCGGTTTCTTCAGCCGCAAGAACCAGCAATCCAACCTTGCGGCAGAGACCCCAGCCGCAAGGTCCATTCGGCCATCCTCCAAAGTTATTTCGAATTGACTTTTCGACGTCCCGAACCTCGATTTTGACCCCCGAACCATTTTTCCTAGACTTTTCGTACTCTAAAGATCATACCTTGTTAAATTCATATTTTTTTTATTTATTTATCTATTTATTTAATTTTTATTCGTAATCGTATAAAAGTTTATAAACTAAAAATCATTGCGACCTTATAAACTACTCTATAAATTCCCAAACTATTTTTCCTAGATTCTTAACACATTAGATATCATAACTTACTGACTTCATATTTTTTTTTATGTTATTAGCTATTTATTCTATTTTTAATTAAAGATACAAATGAAAAATAGTTACGACCTTACAAATAATGTTTTTAACATCTAAACTACTTTTTCTAGACTTCTTACATCTCAAGGATGATATGTTATTAAAATAAAATTTTATTTACTTAATTAACTATTTATTATTATTTACGCGTTGTTTCTTAATAATAATACTTTAAAATATTATAAAAGAGGTTAATAATTCCGAATAATTTTATTTAGACTTCTTACAGTCCTAAGATGATACTTTGTTAGAATAAAAATATTTTTAATTATTTAATTATTTATTATCTATTTAGTCTTCTTTTGCCTATTAACTTAATCTTTTTATTTAAAATAATTCCGTGAGCATCCAAACCCAACTTTTAGCACTCGAACTTATTATAGAGGACTGTTAGGACCTTTATTAAGGTTACGATAATTATTTAAATATTTTTACCTAATTAATGTATTTAATTAGTGTTTAATTAACTTAATTACTTATAATTAATTAATAAAAGCCTAGAAAATTATTTTTAAAGTCTTATATAAAATTTCCTACATTGTTATTGATATTTTAGCCATACAAGATTAAGGGCAACGGGCCAGTCATAAAAAGTCATGTGATTGCATTACCTAATGTTTGTTTTGATCTGTTTGTTATTCGTTTTAATTATTATTGAGAAGGATATTGTGTTGATACTGGATTTGAATGTTAGATTGGACCCTAGAGACATGGGGTGGTATGCGAAATAGAAATCACGTAGACGATGCTAAGTAATGGATAAATTGTGAAGTTTCTTTCTGTTTAGAGGTTGCCTGCAGGCGTGATTTGAGATCTGATGAGATTTGTGATGTGATTTAAAACCGGCAGAGTAAGCCCGGAGATGATTTAAGACTGGCAGAGTAAGCCCAGTGATGTATGTGATGATTTAAAAACCGGCAGAGTAAGCCCGGAGATGATATAAAACCTGGCGGATAGTCCAGTGATGTTTTGATAAAACCTGGCAGTGGTCCAGTGACGTTTTATGTTGATAAAACCTGGCGATAGTCCAGAAATGTTTTCTGTTGATAAAACCTGGCGGTGGCCCATCGATATTTTGTGACGTTAAAACCTGGCGGTGGCCCAGCGATATTTTGTGATGTTAAAATCTGGCGGTGGCCCAGCGATATTTTGTGATGTTAAACCTGGCAAGAGGTCCAGCGATGTTTTGTTGACGATAAAACCTGGCGGATGGCCCAGTGATGTTTTGTGATGGTGTCCTGGCGAAGTCCAGTGGAACAAATTGATGTCCTGGCGAGAGTCCAGTGGAACAAATTGATGTCCTGGCGTGGGTCCAGTGGAACAAATTGATGTCCTGGCGAGAGTCCAGTGGAACAAATTGATGTCCTGGCGAGAGTCCAGTGGAACAAATTGATGTCCTGGCGTGGGTCCAGTGGAACAAATTGAGGTCCTGGCGAGAGTCCAGTGGAACAAATTGATGTCCTGGCGAGAGTCCAGTGGAACAAACTGATGTCCTGGCGTGGTCCAATGGAACAAATTGATGTCCTGGCATGTGTCCAGTGGAACAAATTGATGTATTGGCGTGTGTCCAGTGATGATTGTGATGTGGTATATAAGATAGGCGAACCCTAGTTGTGATTCAGGCATGATAAGCTGGCCCCTTGTTGTAGTATTGTAACTTAGGTTATCTACGACAGCAAAGGGAAGTGATCTCATGGGACCGAGCATGGCTAGCGGTTGGGGGAGGAAAGATCTCGTAGGGAGATGTTGGATTACACGTTAGGTTAATGGATAGTAATGAACTGGTTTATGTGAAAAATCTCTGTTTTACTTATTCGTATCATTATTATCTTGTTTGCTTGCTAGCTGTATTGTAAGAGGGGTAGTTGGGTTGGATTATTCTATTGGGTGATTTATCACTCACGGATACGTCTGTATCCTGGCAAATCGATTGCTTCGGCGATCAATTTGCTAGAGGGCGCAGGATTCAATGGAGGAGATTCAACGATGGTGCAGTTCGACACGGAACGAATATCAGTAACGAGGATCGAGGATGCTTAGGATTCGTATCAAGATTAGAGTCAGCTCTGAAGTTGGTGTATTTTGATTCCGTAAATCTATCTTGAGATTGTATTAGCAAAATCTTTATTTTGAAAAATCATATTTATTTAGCAAAATTTTCTCATAGAAATTATTTATTTTTCTCCCGAAAAGTCGGGGCGTTACAAATGGTATCAGAGCATAGGTTCAACACTCGGCCTTGGGTAGATGGGGTAGACCACGTTCTGAGAACGTAAATCCAAATAGGTAAACATTTACGGTATCTATTGCTTCCCCAAAACTACGATATATCTTACCTAAGTATATCATATAAATATTTATTTACCCGATGCGATTATGACTCCGAGAAATTATGAATTCAAACGTTGACTCCGATCAGAAGGAAGCGATAGAGGAGCCGTTCCCTTTTATCAATTGCTGGTGGATCAAACGAAACGAAGAATCCTAGTACGAAGAAGACGAATAAACAAACCTCGACAATGGAGGATAAGGTACTGTCGAATGAGGCTACTCAGTAAATAGAGCACCTGTCGAAGAAGAATTTCCTTTCTCTAGGTAGATAATGGTCAGATAGGGTAGGACCAGTGTAAGAACGTTATCGCACGCACTTTCTTTTAAGAACCTGATATTTAGAAACCCTTAAAACCCTAAATCTAACCCCGTGGAGCAGTCATTATAAGATTGAAACCAAGGGTCAACGACGTCACTTTCTACGGTCATCTTGGTCAACCCCGCCAGCAAGGACAATACGCGTAGCCCTGATTCCAACAACAACGTTGCCTAAGTGAATTCCGAGATCAATACCAACTTCAACCTCAAAGCTCCGAACGCCCCTCGTCCCTAAAAGATGGATGGATCATATTAGAATAAGTCCTAGCCCTACGTTGACTTGTGATTCTTAGGTCACAAAAGGAGTTGACTTTGACAACAAGGTTCGACTATTAGCCAATCATGCTTTTACCAAAAGTGATAAGAAGTGAAAAGTCATTTTCCGTAAGAGAGGCCTTACTCATTTAAGGGGGGTAGACAGGACACCCAACACGCACAAAACAAGATAGCGTGATAAGCTCTCTGAATGATTGGCGAGCTTCAAGTCGAAAGAAATGGATCATATGGAGTTGGGACCTCCTCGGATTACCTACAAAGACGTGTTCCTCAAGAAATTGCCGAGATTACCGCCACCAAGAGAAATAGATTGCAATATCAAGCTACAACCCGGTACGGTACCAATTTCCATGACCTCGTATCGAATGGCTCTGACAGAACTATAAGAATTGAAAACGTAACTACAGGAACTTTTGGAAAAGGGTTTTATCCAACCCAGTACCTCACCTAGAAGCCCTTACCCTATTTGTCAAGGAGAAAGACGGATCCTAACAATTGAGGCCGCATGAAAGGAACTATCCAACTCATGATTTGGAGCAGGTAGCAGTAGTGTTCATCCTGAAATCTTGGCGATATCGAAGAATGAACTTAAGAACGAACCGATACTATGAGCGCCGACTACCCAAATCTAATACACCCTAATTTCGAGGACGAAATTATTTTAAGGGGGGTAGGTTGTAACAACCCAGATTTTCGACCGTAATTTTTTTTTTTTTAAATAATATTATTAATAACTTTAAAAATAATAATAGCATTATTTTCCCTAATTATATCCTTTTAATAAAAACATTTATTTTGTTAGATAAATACTTATAATTATCTAATTCTATTTTCCTTAGTTACATGCATGCATACACCTTTCCAATCTCTCAATCTCCTACTCCTACTTAGTCTCCATCTTCCCCGTAACCCAAAAACCGAGCTCCATTCGTCCATCTCGAAACACAATTCCGTTAGGACTCTAATTAATCAAAACACATCCAATTCTCCTATAAATACGTCACTACTCCGACCCTAGGGCACGCACCATATTTTTCACGCCCTAATCATCCAGAAAAGAGAGAAAAACAGAAGGAAATCGAAACTCCAATCCATGGAGTTCTAGAGAGAGAAAAGAGAGAGAGAAAAGTGGGTTTCGTGCCTAGACCCAACCAAGATCCAATCCGATCATTCCGAACTCTTTCTACAACCTAGAGCATCACCAAACATCAATCAATTCGGCCCCGAGGTTCCCCGATCAAGAAACCCGAAGCTTTCGTTCCAAATTGTCAAGTTTCGATCGAAATCAAATCCAATCCGATTCGAGGTATTATAATTCGATCCGAAGTCTTCTCTAAGTATATTAAGTGTTTATAGACAACCCAATGACCTTCGCAAGCCCATGCATCGAACCGAAGCCAAAAAAACCAAAAAAACGAAATCTGGGCAGAAGGTTGCGGCCGCAACCTTCGGTTTCTTCAGCCGCAAGAACCAGCAATCCAACCTTGCGGCAGAGACCCCAGCCGCAAGGTCCATTCGGCCATCCTCCAAAGTTGTTTCGAATTGACTTTTCGACGTCCCGAACCTCGATTTTGACCCCCGAACCATTTTTCCTAGACTTTTCGTACTCTAAAGATCATACCTTGTTAAATTCATATTTTTTTTATTTATTTATCTATTTATTTAATTTTTATTCATAATCGTATAAAAGTTTATAAACTAAAAATCATTGCGACCTTATAAACTACTCTATAAATCCCCAAACTATTTTTCCTAGATTCTTAACACATTAGATATCATAACTTACTGACTTCATATTTTTTTTTATGTTATTAGCTATTTATTCTATTTTTAATTAAAGATACAAACAAAAAATAGTTACGACCTTACAAATAATGTTTTTAACATCTAAACTACTTTTTCTAGACTTCTTACATCTCAAGGATGATATGTTATTAAAATAAAATTTTATTTACTTAATTAACTATTTATTATTATTTACGCGTTGTTTCTTAATAATAATACTTTAAAATATTGTAAAAGAGGTTAATAATTCCGAATAATTTTATTTAGACTTCTTACAGTCCTAAGATGATACTTTGTTAGAATAAAAATATTTTTAATTATTTAATTATTTATTATCTATTTAGTCTTCTTTTGCCTATTAACTTAATCTTTTTATTTAAAATAATTCCGTGAGCATCCAAACCCAACTTTTAGCACTCGAACTTATTATAGAGGACTGTTAGGACCTTTATTAAGGTTACGATAATTATTTAAATATTTTTACCTAATTAATGTATTTAATTAGTGTTTAATTAACTTAATTACTTATAATTAATTAATAAAAGCCTAGAAAATTATTTTTAAAGTCTTATATAAAATTTCCTACATTGTTATTGATATTTTGGCCATACAAGATTAAGGGCAACGGGCCAGTCATAAAAAGTCATGTGATTGCATTACCTAATGTTTGTTTTGATCTGTTTGTTATTCGTTTTAATTATTGTTGAGAATGATATTGTGTTGATATTGGATTTGAATGTTAGATTGGACCCTAGAGACATGGGGTGGTATGCGAAATAGAAATCACGTAGACGATGCTAAGTAATGGATAAATTGTGAAGTTTCTTTCTGCTTAGAGGTTGCCTGCAGGGGCGTGATTTGAGATCCGATGAGATTTGTGATGTGATTTAAAACCGGCAGAGTAAGCCCGGTGATTTAAACCGGCAGAGTAAGCCCGGTGATGTATGTGATGATTTAAAACCGCAGAGTAAGCCCGGAGATGAAATAAAACCTGGCGGATAGTCGGTGATGTTTTGATAAAACCTGGTAGTGGTCCAGGTGACGTCTTATGTTGATAAAACCTGGCGATAGTCCGGAGATTTTCTATTGATAAAACCTGGCGGTGGCCCATCGATATTTTGTGACGTTAAAACCTGGCGGGGCCCAAACATATTTTGTGATGTTAAAATCTGGGTCCGGCGATATTTTGTGATGTTAAACCTGGCAAGAGGTCCAAATGTTTTGTTGACGATAAAACCTGGCGGATGGCCCATTGATGTTTTGTGATGGTGTCTGCTTGTCCAGTAGAACAAATTGATGTCCTGGCGAGTCCGATGGAACAAATTGATGTCTGGCGAAGTCGATGGAACAAATTGATGTCTGGCGTGGGTCCAATGGAACAAATTGATGTCCTGGCGAGAGTCCGGTGGAACAAATTGATGTCCTGGCGTGTGTCGATGGAACAAATTGATGTCCTGGCGAGAGTCCGGTGGAACAAATTGATGTCCCGGCGAGAGTCCAGTGGAACAAATTGATGTCTTGGCGTGGGTCCAATGGAACAAATTGATGTCCTGGCATGTGTCCGGTGGAACAAATTGATGTCTTGGCGTGTGTCCGGTGATGATTGTGATGTGGTATATAAGATAGGCGAACCCTAATTGTGATTCGGGCATGATAAACTGGCCCCTTGTTGTAGTATTGTAACTTAGGTTATCTACTACAGCAAAGAAGGGAATTGATCTCATGGGACCGAGCATGGCTAGCGGTTGGGGGAGGAAAGATCTCGTAGGGAGATGTTGGATTACACGTTAGGTTAATGGATAGTAATGAACTGGTTTATGTGAAAAATCTCTGTTTTACTTATTCGTATCATTATTATCTTGTTTGCTTGCTAGCTGTATTGTAAGAGGGGTAGTTGGGTTGGATTATTCTATTGGGTGATTTATCACTCACGGATACGTCTGTATCCTGGTAAATCGATTGCTTCGGCGATCAATTTGCTAGAGGGCGCAGGAATGGAGGAGATTCAACGATGGTGCAGTTCGACACGGAACGAATATCAGTAACGAGGATCGAGGATGCTTAGGATTCGTATCAAGATTAGAGTCAGCTCTGAAGTTGGTGTATTTTGATTCCGTAAATCTATCTTGAGATTGTATTAGCAAAATCTTTATTTTGAAAAATCATATTTATTTAGCAAAATTTTCTCATAGAAATTATTTATTTTTCTCCCGAAAAGTCGGGGCGTTACATGAGGTGTGGTGCCAATAGTACTGGTGGGAGAGTGGAAATGTGGTGGTATTGGTGGTGAAGTTATGGTGGTGTAGGTGGTCAAATGATGGTGGGGTAGGGGTTGTGTTACATTGAAAGTGTTGGTGGTAGAGAGGTGGTAATGCTCTAACGATTATTGTAGTGGTCTTCTTTCTACTTGTTTTTCATAAACTAAACTTTTTTATTGGTATGGTTGGATTCACCCATTTTTTGTACTTTTAAAATCCTCTTTATCGATATATAATAGGTCTTTATTTGATTTAAAATGAAGGAGATGTGATCGTCTTACAAGAACGGGTTTATTTTATGACTCTTTGAGGGTAAAAAAAGTCATATATTTTGATGTAAAAATACATTTTGATCAAAATTATATGGGTTAGAAATTACAATCGACAAACTTTTTAATGGTTCAAACCTTGCAAAAATCGGAGTTTGGGACTGTTCGGAAGATGCCCGCAAAGTTTGACGAATTTTGGACCTTCAATGCGCCTGAGGCGCATTATATTGGGCCCGGGCCACACTCATTTGCGCCTGAGGCGCCCTAAAACTCCCCAATTTGTCAAACTTTAAACCAATAACTCCGTGAGAACCTGCAGAGCAATAGCAAGTATTGTGAAGTTTTGACTTCCTCGTCGAAAAATGGACAGTTTCTTTGCCTTGATCTGTAAGAATCTGTTACTATTTTGTCTTGGATAACTTGCCAAAGAATGTCAACTTTGGGAATGACTTTGGTGTCTACCCTCCATTTGGGGACACCGTAATTTTTGACATAACCGGACCATTACAAGCATAATCAAGACCAGTGGCATGTATAACCAATGCATAGCTCAAAAAGTGTTAAGCCAATTTTTGGTTATGCCTTGTTAGGCCTTGCTTATACATGCCACTGGTCTTGGTTATGCTTATAATGGTCCGGTTATACCAAAAATTACGGTGTCCCCAAATGTAGGGTAGACATCATAGCATCATCCAACAATTGTACCCATACATATTGGCACTACCAAGTAATTCAAACCCCACCTTCCTACCATATCTCTGCATAGACTGCAATGCATACTTACAGAATTGGAACCTTATTTTTTCAAATGTTAAAGGCTTCATGTAATTTTGCACCTCCATGAACTCAAACCCCAAACCTCACCCTTAAAACCAGGGGCGAAGTTCCTTCATTGATTATTTGCACCCCTGGCATCTCTTGGTCCTTAATCATCTTAAATCCCCTAAGCAATCCCCACAGCACGGCTTCAAGGTTTTAGTAGTCTTCTAACATCCTTCGGTAGCTTATCCAGCCTCTAATGGCTTTATGCGTTGCTTTGTTTGTGGGTTCAATAACTGCAGTTGTTTTATTTTCTTGGAGAAGACATATAGCCAGCCAAACAACGATTTATAGAATTTTGGGTTCCCAGTGATGAAGCCCAATTTTCTCATGCACATTTTTCCTTCTTTCTGTGTGTAAATGCACAACCTCTGTGCCCATCTGATTAGTCAACTTGGACATGTGATTGAATAGCGAATTAGAAATTGAACTTTTCGGAATTGATTTCGAATGATAGATGAGCGCTACGGGGTATATCTTAGACAACCAATCTCACATTGGATATACGATATTGTGGGATGTGCAGCAATAGTTATCCCTCACTGTTACTCCGACAGAACTATCGATCGTATATGGATTGCCTATCTTATTGTTTGTCTGTCTGTGCAAACTTGACCTAAGGAAAATATGTGGGCTAATTAAGTGTGCCTCCCCAATCTGTTGAACAAGAGTATGCTTTATTTTCTAAATACGAGTTTCATCATATTTTATATTTTTCCAATACATTTACTATGTTTAGTGAGTTGACAATCAAGAAAGCTGATCGCAAGAAAAAAGGATGTGAAAAGTCATATCTAGAAAGGAAAAAAAAAAAAAAAGCAAAGAAACGAAGAGTGAATCCTTAAATCTTCAAATCTTCATTGCATTTATAATGGGCCGTGCCGGGACGGATCCAGCCAATTCTACTTTTCCATTTTCTCTCATGATAGAAACAATGGTATACTCTGCTCATACCAAAAGAAGTCACTTGGATCAACTTCGGCCTTGATTTGTGCCAGCCTCTTGAAATTACTATTGAAATACTTTAGTCCCCAAACACATGCCTGTCCATAGCTTTCATTCTCATTCCTATTAATCCCCAAGTCAAGATCTCTGTAATTAAGATAGGCAGATCCTGGATTCTTCAAAACAAAAGGTGTCATATATCCGTAAAACCTTGTAATCTAATTCACATGCTCCTCTGTTTCCTCCTCTGCTTCCCAAGTAACCATATATTGGATTAGGTACAAATTCCCACTTCTATGAGGGAAAGGGATCTCAAATTCTGAAATCTCGCTCATTCTACCACCGTAAGGGGTCCAAATCATATAACCACTTTCTTCTTCACCAAGTATTTTCCACAGCCCTTGTAATCCTTCTTCCGATATGGGTTCCTTCACGTAATCTGATTTTGCCTTGAAAGAGGACTTGTATCGGTTAGTCCTGTTGAGCAAAACATCGTATGATTTCCGGGTTGAGAATCCGGCGAAGTAAAGGACCGATTGGATCCAGCTCATCTCGGTGTAGTCCTTGCGCTCCACGCCCAGCTCAGGAAAACTCTCCTCCATCGTAGTCAAAAGTTCCTCACTTACTCCCAAAAATAAAGCCTGGAAGGAAACTGCGATCGTGTTATATATATGAATTTCCTGCTATTACAATATCGAGAAATAGAGTGTCAGAGAGTTTATCTGCTACGAGTTGCCACTTTTGTAGGAGCTTTGTTGCGCCTGGTTCCAATGTCTTATCGATATCGAACACGGTAACTATTGATGGAACAGGAACGAGATTTATTTTCCAAGCGAAAATGATTCCAAAGCTTGCTCCTCCTCCACCTCTAATAGCCCAAAAAAGTTCTTCCCCCATCGGCTTCCTATCGAATATCCTTCCGTTTACATCTACTACTCGAGCATCAATGGCATTATCTGCGGCTAGGCCATATTTTCTGAAACTGGTACCTAATCGTCCGCCACCCAAGTGCCCTCCAACGCCTATCGTGCTGCAAGAACCGGCTGGAAAAGCATAAATGTTGCTTTCTTTGGCAATTGCATGGTACAATTCGCCTAGTGTTGCGCCTGATTCGACCCAAGCGGTCTTGTTTTCCACATCGATTTTAATGGACCGGAGATTGGCAAGGTCGATGATGATGAACGGGATGTTGGATACATAAGAAAGGCCCTCATAGTCGTAGCCCCCACTTCGGATTCGTATGTTAATGCTGTTTTTTCTGGAAAAAATGACAGCTGCCTGAATGTGGGATTCGTGAAGTGGCCGAATAATGAGTTGTGGTTTTGGTGTGGACAAAGCAGTCACGAACTGGAGGTTTCAAGCGGAAGATTGCAAGTTGTATATTGATTTTCTGTCTGTGTTGTTCCTTATCTTTGTTTTGCAGGTTTTGTTGTTTGTGTGATCGGCATTGCGGGTGTGCTTGTTTCATTCTTTGGTTTTTTGTGTGGGGGTGTTTGTCTGCTTTGTTTCATCAGCTCTTTGTTTGATTTGTTGGGTTATGTTGTGTTGGTTGCTGTATGGAGTGGTTTGTATGGGGCCGATTTCACTGTTCCCATAAACAATCCGAGCCATTTATTATTTTCAAAACAATTTGTTGACTCACCAGCTAAAAACTAGTTCAATAGATACTTGTTAGTGTTCCCGGGAAGGGCCCACAAACGGTCGAAACTGGACCGAACTGGTTGGAAGAAAACTGGCTTACAAAATTGGAACCTTTTGTTGTCAAATGTCATAGACTTCATATAATTTTGCATGCATCTCCATCAACTCAAACCCCAAACCTTACCCTTAAAACCAGGGGGGAAGTTTCGTCATTGATTATTTGCACCACTGGCATCTCTTGGTCCTTAATCATCTCAAATCCCCTAAGCAATCCCCACAGCACGGCTTCAAGGTTTGAGCAGTCTTCTAATATCCTCTGGTAGCTTATCCAGCCTTCAATGGCTATATACGTTGCTTTGATTGTGGGTTGAGTAACTTCAGCTGCTTTATTTTCTTGAAGATGACATATAGCCAGCCCCGACAACGATTTATAGAATTTTGGGTTTCCAGTGACGAAGCCCAATTTTCTCATGCACATTTTTCCTTCTTTCTGTTCTGTGTGTAAATGCACAACCTCTGTGCCCATCTGAATAGTTAACTTAGACATGTGACTGAACAGCGAGTTTGAAGAAATTGAACTTTTTATTTTTATTTTTTAAACAGAAGAAATTGAACTTTTTAAAATTGATTTTGACTGATAGATGAGTGCTTTGGAGTATATATTCGATAACCGATCTCACAAAGTATTTGACATACGAAATTGTAGGATGTGCAGCAATAACAATCTCTCACTGTGGGATGTGCAGCAATAGCATAGCAACAAAACTACTGATCCTATATATGGACTGTCGATATCCCTTAATGTTTGTCTGTCTGAGCAAACTTGACCTAAGGAAAATATGTGGGCTGAGCGTGCATATATGCCTCCCCAATCTGTTGAACAAGAGTATGATTTATTTTCTAAATATGAGTTTCATGTATTTTATATTTTTCCAACACCAATTAGTACGTTTAGTGAGCTAACAATCAAGAAGGCTCGCAAGAAAAAAGAATGTGAAGAGTAATATCTAGAAAAAAAAAATGCAAAGAAAAAAAGAGCGAATGCATAAATCTTCAAATCTTTATTGCATTTATAATGGGCCGGGAATCTTTATTGCATTTATAATGGGCCGGGCAGGGATGGATCCAGCCATTCTACTTCTATTTTCACTCATGATTGAAACAATGGTATACTCTGCTCATACCAAAAGAAGTTACTTGGATCAACTTGGGTCTTGACTTGTGCCAGCCTCTTGAAATTACTATTGAAATACTTTAGTCCCCAAACACTTGCTTGTCCATAGCTTTCATTCTCATTCCTATTAATCCCCAAGTCAAGATCTCTGTAATTAAGATAGGCAGATCTTGGATTCTTCGAAACAAAAGGTGTCATATATTCGTAAAGCCTTGTAATCCAATTTACATGCTCCTCTGTTTCATCCTCTGCTTCCCAAGTAACCATATATTGGATTAGGTACAAATTCCCACTTCTATGAGGGAAAGGGATCTCAAATTCCGAAATCTCGCTCATTCTACCACCGTAAGGGGTCCAAATCATGTAACCACTTTCTTCTTCACCAAGTATTTTCCACAGCCCTTGTAATCCTTTTTCCGATATGGGTTCCTTCACGTAATCTGATTTTGCCTTGAAAGAGGACTCGTATCGGTTAGTCCTGTTGAGCAAAACATCGTATGATTTCCGGGTTGAGAATCCGGCGAAGTGAAGGACCGATTGGATCCAGCTCATCTCGGTGCAGTCCTTGCGCTCCACGCCCAGCTCAGGAAAACTCTCCTCCATCGTTGTCAGGAGTTCCTCACTTACTCCCAAAAATAAAGCCTGGAAGGAAACTGCAATCGTGTTATTTGAATTTCCTGCTATTACAACATCGAGAAATAGAGTGTCAGAGAGTTTGTCTGCTACGAGTTGCCACTTTTGTAGGAGCTTTGTTGCGCCTGGTTCCAATGTCCTACCGATATTGAACACGGTAACTATTGATGGAACAGAAACGAGATTTATTTTCCAAGCGAAAATGATTCCAAAGCTCGCTGCTCCTCCACCTCTAATAGCCCAAAAAAGTTCTTCCCCCATCGACTTCCTATCGAATATCCTTCCGTTTACATCTACTATTCGAGCATCAATGACATTATCTGCGGCTAGGCCATATTTTCTGAAAATGGTACCGAATCCTCCGCCACCCAAGTGCCCTCCAACGCCTATCGTGCTGCAAGAACCGGCTGGAAAAGCGTAAATGTTGCTTTCTTTGGCAATTGCATGGTACAATTCGCCTAGCGTTGCGCCTGATTCGACCCAAGCGGTCTTGTTTTCCACATCGATTTTAATGGACCGGAGATTGGCAAGGTCGATGATGATGAACGGGATGTTGGATACATAAGAGAGGCCCTCGTAGTCGTGGCCCCCACTTCGGATTCTTATGTTAATGCTGTTTTTTCTGGAACAAATGACAGCTGCTTGAATGTGGGATTCGTGAAGTGGCCGAATAATGAGTTGTGGTTTTGGTGTGGACGAAGCAGTCACGAACCGTTGGTTTCGAGCGGAAGATTGCAAGACGGAGGCGTACGAGGAGCTGTTTGTAGTGAAAATTACATTGGAAGAGGAATTAGAGACGGAAAGATTCGTTTGGGAGTGAAAGCATTCGAGAAAGTCACCGGAAGCCAAGTTTGAAGCTGCTGATTGAGTCGAGATACAGAAGAGGAGGAAAAATAATGCGAGAAAGCCACAATTAGGAATTCCCATATTGTTCTCTGATCAGCACTTGCATAGGCTCGGCTGATCAATTGTGTTCTCGGATAGTAATTTTCACGGATTGGAAAATGGGAAAGCTCAATTGATTGACCTTTATTGGCGTAAGCAAATACGCAAATGAATTCTTCTGGTAATTTGCAGGCCTAAAAGTCAAATTAAAAATGAAGTTTCTCTCTACATTTTGTGTGTGGATTGGAATATTCAAAGTCTCCTGAATAACAGTCAATGGTTTTTTATTATTGAAGAAAGAAAGAAAATGATAAGATGGCCACGAGAACTCCACTCAGAATACTGTTAACCTAGGAATAGTCAACAATTGGAATAATGAGGGCCGGGACGCGAATTTCTCAGTAGGGGATGCACCACTCTATCCACATCACATCTCTGGAAGACAAAAAAAAGCCACTGTATAAGTAGTGGCGGCAAGAACACGACACAGACACGCCGGCATATTAATTGCATTTTATTACGATCCAAACCTAATAGAATAAACTATATGGAAACCAAGTGGGTCTCGCTCAGTTGGTCATTGGCTCTTTTTCATTCACTTCTAATTGGGAGGCAAAGGGTTTGAATTTTGTTGAAGGGCAAGAATCGGTAATTTCTCCCTGTAGAGAGGTTTTTTTCTTTCTTAATTTTCTTGTTTCTCCATTATGATGAGCTTATTTCTTGTATAAGTTGAGTTTTGGGGATTGGCTATCACTTGGACTCACACAATTGATATAGTTTTGCGTGATTCACACTTTGTAATTCATAAATGACGCAAATGATCTCTCTAATTGATTGGAAAAAAATACCCATACGGCAATCAAGAAGTTATCTACATCGTACATGACAATCTCGTAGACTTAACAAGTCTTAAGGAAAGATCAGAAGAGTGTTTGGTATAAAAAAACAAAAACACCATAGTTGTCATGTCCTAGGTTACATAAATTTTTAATGGTATCCTTTACTCTGTTCTTAATTTTCGTTCTCTTAAATTTTAGAAATTAAGAACATTATCAAAAGATCTCACGTTTGCGATGTCGTTCCACTGACCATGCGAATTTTGTTACTTTAAGTCGTGCCTCGATCTCGTTCCATTGACCATTCGAATTCTGTTACTTAAGTCATGCCTCGAAGAATAATATCTCATGAGCAATTCCCAAATTCTCTCTAAAAACGCTCTCACTTTTCTCTAGAGCCACCTATTAGGGTTTCCCTCCAGGGGGAGGCGGCGGTACCACCTGCCGGCCTCCCCCTCCCCTCTCCTCCTCCTCTCTCGATCTCTCTCACAGATCTAATTATTGATACCAGATGTGAAACCATCTTCTTACCTCAGTGCCGCCAACTTTGATTCTGGTTACAGAAGGGTTCACGTACATGAATGATAATAACAGTTTGCTTGACTTTGTCCACAAACTAGGACCACAAAAACACATCGCAATAGTCGTTGGCACGTTGCGAGTTCTTTTCAAAGGAAGGATACTTATACTTGATTGATGTGGGCTCAGCATTTTTGTGACGAATGGTTTATGCATGTGCATGTTACCACAATTAAACCTTTTTTACACTTGCACATATAAACTATCGCCAGTGCGTTTACAAACTTACCGAAAATTATTCAATGCTCCAATAGTATCGCCACGCGGTGCCTCAAGTACGCTTCTCTCCACCATACATTTGTGTGGTTGAGAGGCAGTTGGGGAACCACGTGGCAATGCTCTTGGAACACTGAATAATCACTCTAAACTTACAACCACATTATTACTTCGGTACTTGTTGGTCGCAGGCTAGTATCCTGTCCACGCGGGTCGAACCGTGGCACTCGGGACCTGCTACGCTTTAGTATAAGAAAATAAATATGCGCATTTATCACTATCTGCGGGTTTTGGTAAGATGATAAACGCTAGAGGTGAGCATGGACCGGATTGATTCGGTTTTATAGTAAACCAAACCACTACATACTGTTTGGGCTAAATTAGCTCAATTTATGGCAAAATGATTGTGTGCGGGCGTGCCAGAAAAGAATAGAAATTATTCTTTTTAGATTGATTCAAAATAACTAATTTAAATCAGGCAATTGTGGTATCCGTTCGTATACCTCAATTAAGAGGATTTTCCTTAAGGTATCAACTAAACAATAGATTGACGCTCTTCAATCAAAAAAAATAATTGAACATAAACAAACCTGAATTTAATCAAAGATAGGTTTATATACAAATACTCTTAAGATTTCAACAAGAATACTACAGAAATATAGGTACACTGAATCTAATCAAAAGTGAGCCTATAATCGACTATTCTTTAGTAAAAAAAAGACAAAAAGAAATAAGATAACTTGAATTTAATCGAAAGTAGTCTTACATGCAAATAAGCCTTCAATTTACGAAATACTAAACTAAACTAATCTAAGCCCTAAACTACTATAGATCTCTAAGCAAATGTGATTTTTTTTGAATAAAAAAACAAAAAAATAAACCAAGTGACTTATTTAGCCGAACAACTCCTGAATCTCTCCTTCAACGAGGAGCAAATGATTTTCCTAACCCTAATAGGTGCTGTGAAGGATAAAGAGGTTGGAGGAGGGAAAATGACAAACATGCCCCTGGTTTTGACGTCTGGGGTAACAATGTGAGGGGTGGGGGACTACATTGGTACACATTTAACTAGCGTTTGACCCGTTCTATACACGGACAAAACTAACTCATTTTAGCGTTGTGCCCGTTCGAACCTACTTTTATTAATTGGCTTATATATCGAACGGACACAACGCTAGAATGAGTTGGTTTTGCCCGTGTATAGAACGGGTTTTTTTTAAAAAAAAATGAAAAATCCAGAAAATGGGGAATGGGGGTTTGGAGAGGTCCACTACATCCCCTTAAGATATAGATAGATAGATAACGTTGGGACTCAATTTCTCCGATGTGTTTATTGGGACTAAACTGAGATTTTTTGATACTTTGAGACCAAAAAATTTAATAAGCCGTCGTGCTGATTTATCCAACTTCCTTCCCAGTCCTGATAACCTCGCCTGAGTTCTCCATTCCCCTTCTTCCGAGCACCGTCAACCACCAAAATGAAGGCCGTGGTGATAACCACCCCCGGCGGCCCCGAAGTCCTTCAACTACAAGAGGTCGAAGACCCAGAATATGGAGACGACGACGTTCTGATCAGAGTCGCAGCCACCGCACTCAACAGGGCCGACACCTTGCAGCGCAAAGGCTCGTACCCCCCGCCGAAGGGCGCGAGCCCGTTCCTGGGTCTGGAATGTTCTGGAACCGCCGAGGCCGTCGGGAGGAACGCCACTCGGTGGAAAATTGGTGACCAGGTCTGCTGAACTCTCGTTTTGATTTTGGAGGTTTCTTTCGTGTTAGGGAAGAGATTTGATGGGTTGTTTTATGCTGTGTGTATGGGTATTGAGATTAGAAGGGAAAGCAAATTAGGGTTTTTGATCGAAGGATTAGTTGTAGTGAGGAAATTGGGATTTTTTGTTTGTTTATAAAGCCGGTGTCCGGGCAAGCTTACACGAACCTTGACATCTGGGATGAACCCCATGTCCACTTGCGGGAAGCCCCAAAGTCTCAGGCCTTGACCACCAGACTGACCCCTTAGGGTAGGACATTGGGATTTCATGCTGTGTCTGGTTTTTGTTGCTATGTTTGAATGCTCAGAAAAGATATGGAAAAGAGAAGAAAATGCCATTTTGAACCTTACCTTATTTGTTATTGCGATGTCTCAAACTTATCACTTTGCAATATGAATACGGTCTAACAAGACGAAAGATCAAATACAGTTAGCTTTGTGGGGGATGCTACAGTGGTACTTACAATGGATAAAGATGTGATATTTAGTACCAAATAAAATACTGCACGAGTGTACAGTATTAACTTCTGTACAAAATACAGTATCCCTCGCATTGCTAAATTACAATATGAATTTCAGGGTCATTTCATCATAAGTCATAAGAGCTTAACATGGTTCACTTACAGAAAGAGGCCAATTCACTTTTGCTCAATAATTGTTTAGTTTCTGGAATGTTTTGCATCAACTTGTTGGGTTAATGTGCATACCAAATTCCTTCATCTTTGCTGATTTTCTCCTTTTGTGTTTTTCTTTTCTTTTTGGTGGTGATGTGGATCATCGAGGGGGTTGGTTTGTAAGCATCCATTGGATGCAGTCTAATGTGATGTTTGATTATAGTTCTATCTAAATGTGCTTATCTGCAAACTTAAAAAAAAAAATAGTAGGAGCATGTGTGACTCAATAACTATTTGAAAATGGGTTTGATTCGTTACTTCTTGTAATCAAGTTTGAATGTTATTATCCAAGTGTCAAACCCCAGCAAGCCTCTATAAACTTCTGAATGATTAACCATTTTGCCGAGCTAAGCATAGTAGAGTCGAGGCTTTACATTTAGCGCACGCTATAAATCATCTATCTCTTCCTATCAAGTAAGCTAGAAAGCTATGAAATAGAGTTTGGCATATCCTCTTGTACTCCTTGATGGTTATTGATCCTTTGATATCCTGTTGCTGTTGGAAGGAGAAGTTCGTAAGCTTTCTTAGTAAATGAGAGAGAGAGGTTTCGCAGGTATGTGCTCTTCTTAGTGGAGGAGGGTATGCTGAGAAGGTGGCTGTACCCACTGGACAAGTTCTTCCTGTTCCTGCTGGTGTTTCTCTAAAAGATGCTGCTAGTTTCCCTGAAGTGGTGTGCACCGTTTGGTCTACCGTGTTCATGATGAGCAGGCTATCTGCTGGAGAAACATTCCTGGTAATTTATCATCCCTTTCTGTTTTTTTCAGTAGCACAAATTTTCACCACTTTGTTGTTTGGCTTAGAAATACTGAAAGGTCATGAAATTCTACTGTACTTGTTTTTTAAATCTGAAATTCTACCGTACTTGAATTGATTGATATTGACGAACTTACTGTGGATATTTATGGATCATATCATGGTGTATGTAAGTTCTGCTAAAAAGTTTGATTTCTTCTCAGAAATGTTACCCCTTTATGATTAAGATTAGAATTGCTGAATTTGTCACAGAAGTCAGAAAATGAAAATCTTGCTCATACTGTTATCTGGTTTTCATGTTTTTAAGCCTTTATATATGGAGTTATGCGCCCTTGATTTTGTAACCACTAGGAAAACAGTGAAACCATAAGTGGACTATTTACTTTGTTTAAATGAAGACCACATTGGGATGTTGAATCATAGTATGTTGGTCTGAAAAAAAAAATTTGTTTTATAAAGTCATAAAGTGGTCTTCATCTTGGTGCTTGGATATGCTGTCTGTCTGCTCGATTCATTAGTCATTTCAACCTTGTCCAATCTTAATACTGAAATCTAGCTTGAAACTGTTGACAAAGATACTTATACTCTATGACAGATACACGGGGGCTCTAGTGGAATTGGTACATTTGCGATCCAAATAGCGAAATACCTAGGAGCCAAAGTGTTTGTCACAGCAGGTTTAGTAAGCGCGTTTTTATCTCATAATACATGTGAGGGTGAGCATTATTGGAGGTTCCATTAATCTTTGACAAAGCTATTTCACCAGGAAGCGAAGAAAAATTAGCCGCTTGCAAGGATCTGGGAGCTGATGTGTGCATCAACTACAAGAGTGAAGATTTTGTTGCACGTGTGAAGGAAGAAACGCAAGGGAAAGGTATATTCTCTATAGCACGACGATTATTTCAACCTGCTATTTTGATTTTACTTGTTCATGCAATCTGCTCGTTTTGGAATCTAAAAAGAAATTAGACACTAATGTTACTTGAAAATGCTAGTAATCCTCTGGCGATTTGCAGATTGCCACAACACTTTCTGTTCCAAAAAGTGTTGTTTTTTAGCATTCTAAAGAGTTCTCTAATTCTTTCCTTTAATTTAAACTTTTCCTGTGGGTGTAGAAATTTCAAGATCGACTGACTAGAATTTAAAGAAAGTGGATCTTTCGGATGACAAATGTGAAAAAATAAAAGTAGTCATAGTGCTCCTAGAAATGCTTTTTTAAATGGAGATTTCCAAAATGTTCCCTTTAGAGAAGATTTGGTGTAATCGGACCTTGATTCAAGGTACGAGTATACCGCAATTCCGTTCCCGATCCTTGTACAGTTTTACCACATTCCAGGTGACGTAGGTTAGACATCACCTTTTTTGGCATCACACCCATCATAGGGATACAATATGTAACCTTTATATTTTGGCTGGTTTAGAAAACTTTAATGTTGAAACATCTGACATCAGGTGTTGATGTTATACTGGATAACGTTGGAGGACCCTACTTTCAACGGAACATTGACAGCCTAAAGATGGATGGGAGGCTTTTTATTATCGGCTTTATGGGTGGAACTGTAACAGAAGTGAATCTTCAGGGTTTGCTTGCAAGGCGCCTCACAGTGCAAGGTATATGCTGAAGCTCTTGTCTATCTTTTCGAGTTGGAGTTTTGTTCACCCTCCACGTAAGAGGGTGAACATTACCCTCATTCCAATTGGTTGAAATGGTGTGGATTCCACCACTAAGTGATGTCATGCTTACCATGCAATACACTTTTTGGTAAGCATGACATCACGTTGTGGTGGGATCCACACCATTTCAACCAATAGAAAGGAGGGTACCCTTTTTTAAGGAGGATGAACAAAATTGGACTCTATTTTTTCCCACTACTTCGAATTACTGATCTAATTACATTTTTTCGTTTTGCTTGATAGTTTTTTTATTGGCATATTGCTAGAATGCTAGAGAAAGTCATGGTCCGACAAAAGTAAAAAAGGCGAATTAATTCAATTTGATGAAAGATCTCAAGGCGTAGTCCTCCTATCTAGTCCACAACCACAAGTGTTATTTAATGTCGAATAAAGTACCATCTACTTCACTTTGAGTCCCCTATGGTATAAGTTGGCAATCCCATGATTATGCGTCTGGAATTCTTTAGTAATCAACACTTCTTAGTGCTATTTTCATCACATCTCACCATTCTGAACCACTACATACATGGCCACTCCTTTTTTCACCATGGTTGGGCAAGGTATTTGACTAATCCATGTGATGAATTCCGTGTTGGCCCTATGGTAAAGTCCAAGGTGCAGCTGCTTTAGGCCCCTCAAAGTATGCAATTTTCTGCAGGCCTTCTATTTTTGGTACCCACTATTAAAGTACAAGAAAAAAGATACTCCCTCCGTCCCAAATTTCTAGCCTACGAATAATCGTGTAAAGGTAATTTATCTGACTTATGAGTACTTGTATTTGTTTTTTTGGAAAGGTAATTTATCTAACTTACATTTTGTTCGTAAGAATTCATAAAGGGACTCATTTTTTATTTTCACTTTAAGCCCCGTAAAAGTCGGCCAGCCATGGCGATGATGCAAAATATTTCCTCCAATTCTGAAACCGCTTCCCTCCATTCACACAAAGTCATGGGAGAAGTGCGTTCCGCACACCAGATTATCATATGCATATGCTATACTGCAGAGTTTTCTTCATCATCAATACGACCTGTCCTTAATAGAACCGATCTGATTCTCTGAACAATCGGAATTTTGTACTTCTGTCGGATCCTCCCTATTTCCTGTTCGAGCTTGTGTAGGCGTGTAGGTAGATGTTGCCTGGTAGGGCCGATAGTAGTACACTGTGGAACGGAGTGAGGAATATGGAATGTTAGCATCTGTATTACAGAAAAAGGCAAACTTCACTTTACCCCCTCTTCTTGTTTTGCCCATGTGCGGATTACTTCCCTCTCATTTGGAAATCAGTATCAGCACATAAACCCTTATGATTTGTGGACTATAGTGCACCTGTCTCTTGATTCCGTCCATGAGTATGGACTATTGCCTGAAGCGAATACCTTTGTTTCATCTGGGGAACTTACTAGTTTGACAAAGATTGCAATTCTATACTACTATGCAGCGGCTGGGTTGCGCAACAGGAGTACAGAAAACAAAGCTCTGATCGTGAGCGAAGTGGAGAAAAACGTTTGGCCAGCGATCGTGGCGGGGAAGGTGAAACCAGTGGTGTATAAATGTCTTCCATTGTCCGAAGCAGCTGAGGGTCACCGGCTTATGGAGAGTAGCAGCCATATTGGGAAAATACTCCTTGTCACTTGATATTGTGGATGATCTTTTGCATCAAATGACTGAATAAAATGGTTATATGCGTTAATGAACAGGAAAAATCAAAAGACGTTAGTTGCTTGAAAGGATTTGTGTTATGTTGATCTCCATTTGCAATATTGTAATACTTGTGAACTAGGCACCCCTTTCTCCTATCTTTTTTTTTTTATATATATATATTAAATATCTGAGAGATGTATTAATAACATATATTGTGTGGGGTCAAATTTGTAAAATTGTCTGTAAATATCTACTATGATTCTGCATGCCATTTTTAATTGTCTATATCTCTTAATGTATATTGTTAAAAATATGCAATATAGACCTTGTTTGATAAATGTAATGACCCGAATTTTCACACCAATTTTTCCGAATAAAATTAAATATTTTACTGAAGTTTTTTTTGTAGATATAATTGATTCTGTTACTTGATACATCTAAATCTAGACTTTCTAGGAAACCCTAGCCCTACTTCATGATCCTAAAAATCTAGGATAAGATTAGATTGGATTTTATTAGATAAGATTTGGATAAGATTATATTAGATTTTGTTAGATCATATTAGGATATGATTAGATTAGATTTTATAAGATTATGTTAGATATTAGAAGATTTTATTAGATATTACAAGATATTGGTGAATCTAGGAAAGATTTGAGAAATCTAGGATAAGATTTGATTTTATTATTATGATAAGATTTGATTGGATTCTATTAGATTCTACTAGATAAGATTAGGATAAGGTTTTATTAGATATGATAAGATTAGCTTGGATTGGATTTTATTAGATTTTATAAAGATTTTGCTAGATTTTGTAAGATATGATAAGATTTCGTTTAGATATTATAAGATTATGATCTAGATTTGATGTGAATTCCGCAAGGGGAAGAACCGTGAGTTTCAAACAGAATTATCTAGAAAGAATCGGATTCGACCTTGTGAGATTATTCTAGACTAGATATCTAATAGATACACATGGATTTTATTGGATTCACTAGGATTTGTTATGGATACACTTGGATCATGTTTAGATTTTATAAGATTTGATTAGATATTATTAGACTTGATTTAGATATTGTAAGATTCTATAAGATATGATTTAGATTTCTTAAGCTTTGATTTGATTCCCTAATTATGACCTAGATTCTATTAATTATATTTAGATTTTATTAGATTTTGTTAGATTATGTTAGATTTGATTAGATTTTTTTGGATTTTATTAGATATTTCTAGATTTTATTCTAAGAATATGCTTGGTTTATTCCCTAACCTAACTACTATAAATAGCTACCACCACCACACCACTCCACTTCATTGTAGAGAGAGAGAAAGGAGAGGAAGAAAGAAAAGAGGAAAAGAAGGAAAAAAGAAAAGAAAAGAAAAGAAAAATTGCTTTCTTATTTCTTCGATCAAGCCGAAACGACGTTACTCTATCCGCCTTTTCAACCCGACGAATCCATAACCCGTTACCGCCAAGAAGAACGATAGAAACCTCCTATCTACTCACCTAAGTATAATGTTGATGTGCTATGTGTTTAATTATTTATTTATTATTCTTATGATATCGCATGATTAAATTGTTTAAGTTGAAAAGTTGATTTTATTGTTATGCTTAATTAATTGCATGTTGGTTAAAAAGTTGTGATATTGTCGAAAATAGAAAAGCATGAAATTAGTGATTTATTTTATCAAGCTTTGAAAGAATAATGTGACGCGCGAAATGATACATGTTTACGAGACACGAAAAACGAGAAATCTGAAAAAGATTAATGATTGTATGAGCATGAGAACCCTGCAGGTCCATGGAAGATGGTCAGCGGAATCATGGCTCAAGTGTGTGTGTGTGTGAGCATGAGAGCCCGGCAGGTCCTGAAAGAATGGTCGGCGGAATCATGACTCGGGTGTGCGTGTGTGGCCTAGGAGCCCGGCAGGTCCTGAAAGAATGGTCAGCGGGACTAGTGCCGTGTGATGAGAAATGTGAAATGATTACAGACTGAGAACCCGACAAGTCCTGAAAGAGACGGTCAGCGGAATCAGTACTGTTGGGTGACAAAAATCTGAATTTAGCCTGTGTGGGCTCCCGCGCCCGAAAAGCGCTAACTCGAAGAGTCGCCACCCGGATTTTTGAGATGGATGATCCGAGAAACCGAGAGCTTGATTTGAAAAAGAAAGACTTTTGGTCTAGCGAAAACGTTGAGATTTTGGATCCGGGAGCCACGTTACGAACGGGGAAGGTTTTGTTGAAAAAGCACCCCGCTCGCCCGGTAAAATCGCTCTGTACTAAGTATTTTAAATGGGGATTTAATATCATTTGAAAAACTTAATTTTAAAACATATACGGGAAAGGGACACGGGATTAAATATAACACCTTGGCGTGCTTGTGGTGCGAACTGTACAGTATGAAATGGATGAACAATATAAAGAAAGTGAAACAATAACAATACAGCAAACTGCCAATATCACATGAAGTGCCGCGCGACAAACCAGATATACCGCGCGGTGCAACCAACGTACCGCGCGGTTGACCTGTGTACACATTCCAGAATCAGTTTGCTTTTACACGACAAAACAAACCATAGGTCCGCAAAATAGTTTGTTATATTCTCCGAATCTTTGAAAAATGATTTATGAGACCTATTTGTTCATCTTATCATGTAAAATAATGTTAAAAGTTTTTTTGAAATGTTGAAAGATCTTATGAAGTAAAAAAAGGACTTTTAACATAAAACTTGAATCTAGAATGTATCCGCACGATCTTTAAGCAATATTAGTCGAAATATGAAAAGAAAAAGTAAAAAAAGAAAAGGAAAAGAAAAGAAAAGAAAGATTTTGAATGTAAAACTCCTTTGAGACCCAAGCTCGGTATAGAAAGACCGAGAAGGGCCTCGATCGGCTCCCCTCAAGGCTAAATGTAGTTTAGCCCAAGGAAATGGATTTATACCTTTTGATCGAAGCTTGGATGTGCTTGAAGGTGGATGAATGAAAGTTGATTTGGATTGAACTTGAGAGACTTGAGAGCAAATGGGTGTAGAGAGAGAGAGATGTGTATATTAGTGGTGGGTGTAAGAAGTTGTAGAGAGAGAATCAAAAGGGAGTATTTTTAGAGAGAGAGAGTGAGAGCCAAAAAAATGGCAGAATAACTTTACTTGGAGTTGAAGGGGTACTTCTCAACTAGGGAGGGGGTGTATTTATAGGCAAAAAGATACTTGGAGAGCACCCAAAGAATGAAAAAAACGTGAAAAATGTATTCTGCCCAATCTGCTGACGCGCATGGGAATCTGTCATACGCTCCTCCTGAATGCCGCGCGATGGAGTGATTTTTGAATTGAAATGCCGTGCGGTGGAGTGATTTTTAAAATTTTCTAAGGTGACGTGCGCCCTTTTGAAGTGCCGCGCGGTTTGTGAGTCAGCACAGCACACCGAACTTCGCGAGGGCGCCCCGGACACTCCCGAACTCGGATTTGGACGCGGTTCGAAGCGTTGGAAAGCTCGTCGAGTCCTCTTTCTAACCCAATTGGTTTCACTGAAAGTAATTTTGTACATTGAAAAGTATGCCCATTTTACCCTCAATGTGTCATGGAAAAAGTTATTTTTGACAAAACAAACGCATCTTTCACTTTTGCAATTGAACCGAGGGCCACTCTACATTGTTGAAAAGGGATTTTCTTGAGGTTAGAGAATGAGTAGCAAAGGAGCAACAATCCAAGCCTCGAATGTATATTTTTCCTTATTTCATCATCGGGGAAACTTAAAGATTATTCAGGGGTCCAGATTGGGGTGTCTACAGTAGTCCCTCTTTAACGGAACTTAGGTACCATTGCTTGGTACAAGTGACGTTAAAGATTAGACATCCCAATCTATCGCTCCAAAGTCTTTAAATTAAATGCAAGAATGCAATAAAGGTGGTCGCGCTCATGGAGCTGCCTACGTACCCCGTTGTAGGGATCAGACCAGCGTAGTTCGATTGGGACAATGCAAGTAAAGCGAGTCCCGGAGGACAAATTGCTAAAGTAAACTAAGATTGAGTGCTTGAAGTGTCGAGTGTTGTGAAATTCCTTGAGACGAGTCCCTGAAGGTCGAAAGCAAGACAAGTCCCGAAGGACTAAAACGAGACAAGTCCCTGAAGGACTAAAATGAGATGAGTCCCGGGGGACTAAAATGAGCTTTTTAATCTAGGCACGGCTTTCTTGATTTTTTTTTTTTTTGAAAAACTTGAATTTTGAGTTTTGGAAGTAATTTTAGTTTGAATTTTGAAAGAGACTTGAATTTGAATTTTGAAAGAGACTTGAATTTGAAAAGCTTGAGTTTTCAGATTTTGAATTTTAAAAGAAACTTGAATTTGAATAGCTTGTATTTTGAATTTTGAAAGAGACCTTGAGTTTGAATAACTTGAATTTTGAAAGGGGCTTGAATTTGAATAGAGACTTGAGTTTGAATGGCTTGAATTTTGAAAGAGACTTGAATTTTGAAAAGCTTGAATTTTAAAAGAGACTTGAGTTTGAATAGTTTGAATTTTGAAAGAGACTTAAACTTTGAAAGAGATTTTGAGTTTGAATAGCTTGAATTTTAAAAGGGACTTGAATTTGAATAGAGACTTGAATTTTGAAAAACTTGAATTTTGAAAGAAATTTGAATTTTGAAAGAGACTTGAATTTTGAAAGAGACTTGAACTTTGAAAGAGATTTTGAGTTTGAATAGCTTGAATTTTAAAAGGGACTTGAATTTGAATAGAGACTTGAAGTTGAAAAACTTGAATTTTGAAAGAAGTTTGAATTTTGAAAGAGACTTGAATTTTGAAAGAGACTTGAACTTTGAAAGAGATTTTAAGTTTGAATAGCTTGAATTTTGAAAGAGACTTGAATTTTGAAAGAGACTTGAACTTTGAAAGAGACATTGAGTTTGAATAGCTTGCATTATGAAAGAGATTTGAATTTTGAGAGACTTGAATTTTGAAACGAGATTTGAATTTTGAGAGACCAGAAGTAACTTAAGTTTGAATTTTGAAAAAGAGACTTGAATTTGAATAGCTTGAATTTTGAAGATTTTGAATTTTGGAAGAGACTTGAAATTGAATAATTTGAATTTTGAAGAGCTCGAACATCTAAAGAGACTTGAATTTGACATTCGATTGAGACAATATATGAGTAATGATACAAGTTGACATGTCAATGAATGTCACGTAAGCATGCAAAATCAATGCAGCTATGACAAAAATAAGTCCCGGAGGACGAGTGCTAAACAAAGTGAAGTCCCAGAGGACAAAGTGCGAGACAAAGTGCAGTCCCAGAGGACGAAGTGCAGATAGAGTGCGAGTACTAGAGGACAAAGTGCTGATTGAGTGCAAGTCCCGGAGGAAAAGTGCTAGACTAAGTAAAGTCTCAGAGGACAAAGTGCTTATAGAGTGCGAGTCCCGGAGGACAAAGTGCTAGACTAAGTGAAGTCTCAGAGGACAAAGTGCTGATAGAGTGCGAGTCCCGGAGGACAAAGTGCTACTCGAGAGACTAAAAGGCTTCTAGGTCGGTTATACCATAGCTTGGGAGAAACTACATGCTTAAAAGACCGTGGATTGATCTTGGAATTGACTCTTGAACAATCATTCGAAATTTGCCTATGACACCGAACGACAATAATGACGATATTCCTTGAAAAATAGGGGATGTGTCTGAGCACCCTATTTGCTTTACTGTCTTTGGCCAGTGGACCAGTATTCTCAGGAACTTTGAATTTGGGTTGGATTTCGTGCCGGATTTAAACTGGTGTTTGTCTTTGGCCGAGGTTCGAATCTTGGATTTGCTTTGTCCGGTAGACGACATTGAGCCGATGTACCCCAGTGAGTAACGACCTCCAGTCCTGACAGTTTTGACAAGCAGTTGTCCAAGCGCAATCTAGGCTATGGTTTTGCTCGGGTATTAACACTCTCCTTTTGCGCTCTAAATTTTGCCTAGTACCGCCTCTTTCGGGTTTTCGGTCTAGCGAGCTCTTTTGATTAATCGCCTTAACTTTTGCCTAGGCCGCCTTGCGGGTTTTCAACCTAGCGAGGCTTTGCTCTAATTTTTGCTTGGTCTGCCCACCCTTGTGGTTTTCCCAACGAACTTCTCTTAGGGGTGGTATTCTTCCATGCGTTGAAATGACTTCCACGAGTCGAGAATTGACCAAACCAGGATGACTCTTTTGACTTTTGGCAAAAGGGGTGGATTTTGACAAGACTACGTTGACGCAAATGAGGGAGAGAAAGACGAAGTGACTTTCGAATGGTGCCCCTGATTGGACGAAGAGTTTGACTATTTTGAAATGGTCGACATGCCCAGGTTCTTGGAATTCTCCTTTTGGAATTTCAAAATTATTTTACTCTATCAATTGATTTTCATTCAAATCTTTCGATTTTGTTAAAACAAGTGAGTTTTTGTCATGAACCGTGCCCCAGGTTGTTGATGATGGCCCTTGGATCAAAAAATGTCCCAGTCTGGATTTTTGCTTTGGGCAATGCTTTGACTTTTCTCCATGTATTGATTTTCGATCATGCCTCTTAACGCCTAAGGTTCTTGCTATCAAGTTGCGCTTTCCAATCTGAAAGGACTTTTTGGGTTGTAATGTGGGCCATGGTTTGGGCTTAACAAAGAAAGGACAATTGGCTCAAAAATTTCACTTTCTTTTTGGGTTTTCAAAGCTAAGTAGCTATCTTTGAACTTTTTGTGCCCATTTGCTTTGATGAGCATTTTCTCTTGATTTCTCATGCCTTCAATGCCTTTCAGTGTGTTTAACACTTTCATCATTTTGTTGCTTTGAATCTTGATGTGTCTGGTATTTTCACTCTTTTGATGCTTTGAATTTCAATATTTCTTCTTGCACTTTTATTTTGCATTTCACCCCGATACGGGGGATAGCTGGCTAGCTGGGGTTCAAAGAATTTGATTGAGGCTCAAAAGGAGCTATCAAAAGATATATCTTTATGCGTAGGATGAAAGAAACGATGGCCTTTCTTCATTTTGGATTGCGCAACCTAACAACTAAATCCTAGATGCTTAATTGAGAGGCTTTTGTTTGCATGCTCTAACTTTTGCCTAGGTCAGATTTTGAAGTTTTGACCTAGCGAGCCTTTTCAGAGTCACGACATTGCTTCTTGGAATGGATATGGCATTGGGAAGTGGTCCCTTGAAATCCTTCTTCTTTCCTAAGGCGAGGGTTCAATCAAAAATCATCTCATGTTTTAAACTGATTATCATGATTTTCAACTGATGGTGGAAAATAATTTCAAAATCCTGAGTTTATTACGGAGATGTGACTTTCAAAGGACAGCGACTGACTCAAAAGACCATGACCGAACATTGGGATTGACTTGAATGCTCGTGACCGGGCCTTAGGATGAGGCTGCCTACGTATCCTATAAAGGAATCAGGTCACAACGTAGTTCAGGCACACGAAATTGACACTTTTTTTTTTCTTTTCTTTTTTTTTTACAGACTTAAGATTGAAAACACACAGACACAACAGTGAAAGCACGAAAGACTCAAGGTGCAAACTGACTCAGACATAAAGATGGTTATTTAGAGGGCAAGGACTTAGAGCTTGAAAACTCCCAGACTCGTGGAAGATCGGACCGTTGCATGGCTCTTGATGGTTTACCCTTCTTTGCTGAAGACGGCGGCATTGATGTAAGGATTGCGCTTGGACATGATGTCTAGCTATAGTTGAGGAGGTGCCTCAATGACCTTGTTGTCGATGAGGTCTTGGATTTTGTGACGGAGACGGTAACACTTATCGGTAACATGGCCGGGCATCTAGTGAAAGGAGCAGAAGGCATTCGGGTCATGGTAAGCTGGAAGCTTTTGGAGTAGAGGAGTTGGAAGAAGTGGCTTGATGAAACCGGCTTTGAGGAGATTTTCATAGATTGTGGATAGGGGTGTGCTGAACTGGGTGAAGGTGCGAGTTGGTTTATCAGCTATCCGGTTTATTTCGAGGGGTTTAGCGTGGAAGGTAATGCCATTTTCGAAAAGGACTTCACCATTGTCGGGATGGAGTCCCTTGCCTTTTAAGGTGGGTTCTTTCTTCTCGAGGGTACCATCCCTAAGGGCTTCTTCAACAGCCAATCCAGAATCATAGAAGGTCTCGAAATTCGGAGAGGCCTGTGAGAGGATCATGTAAGGTGCGAAGGCATTGGGCAAGTTCTTTGTTATAATCCGAATCTGTTCCTTCAAGTCTGGCTTATTCTGCATTTGGGCAGCCTTGGCTCTCCACCTTTTTACATAGTCAGCGAAACTCTCATTTTCGCCCATTTTGGTGTTCTCAAGTTCTCGGGTGGTCATTTTCAGCTCAACGTTGAAGTCTTATTGGGACACAAAAGCCATTTCAATGTCCTCCCACGTCTTTTTCTTTGAGGGTGCCAAGGAAAGGAACCATTGTAGTGCCGGGCCAGTAAGTGACTCGTGGAACAGTTGAGCGATGGCTTCCTTTTCGACCCCTCGCATGGAAAGGGATCCAACATACCCTAGCAGGTGGGCTTTTGGATCAGTAGTCCCATCGAATTTGGCAAAGTCCATCCCTTTGAACTTGTTAGGCAGCTTTGCATTGGGAAACAGACTTAAACGAGCCATGTCTATTTCACCCCTCCCCATCCTTTCTGTTTCGAGGATAGATTCCTCGAGTTTGTTGATTTTGGCAATCAATTCTGCCACTTGGGGATCAGCAATGGGCGTATCCTTGGCGAGCAATGATTCTGGATTCGGAGTAGATTTGGCTGGTAGGCGGTCACTGATTTCTTGTATTGATTCAAACATCATGATCATGTTCTTTTGGACATCGGCGACGACTGACTTGATCTGGCCATCTATGTTCGTAATTGACTGCCTGAGTTGATCCTCTAGGTCAACCATAGCCTGCCTGATTTCCCCTCTTTCATTCCTTTGACCCACCATTTCGGATATCACAACCGGTGACTGAGCCTCTATTTGCGGACGGTTCCAACTGGGTGAAGTCCTTCTGATAGATGTTTCGAACTGACAGTAAAGCAACAAAGTGGCTCAAATTCTACCCGAGAATCATGTCCATGCAATGTCGTCGGCATCGTCTACATCCTAAAACCTACCTCAACTCCAAATCTCACTTAGGATATGATTGTACCAAGGGTTTCAGCAACCACGGGTAAGTCGTGTCAGGCAGGTTAAATTCCGAATGCCTCGGAATCAGAGCCAATCTCCTTATCTTGACCATCCGAGACAAAGCAATAAGGCTGCCGAAACCTAGATATAAGCACATCCTAAGGCTAGACCCAGACCAAAGGGGCCGTTCGAGCACGGCGAACACCGGATGTATCTCAAACTCCATGGATTTAAGGTCTTCTAGACCGTCCTAATGGACCTACCGTGATTCAAATCTCACTTAAGACGTCGTACAGAAGATTTCCGATAGCCCGGGTAGGTGCCGTCAGGCAGGTTAAATTCCGAACGGATCGGAACCAGAGCCAATCTCCTTATCGTGACCATCCGAGACAGAGCAATGTGGCTACCGGAATCCAGATACGGACATGCTTAAGGCTAGACCCAAACCAAGGGAGCCGTTCGGGCACGGCAAACACCGGAGGTATCACAAACTCCATGGACTTAAGGTCTCCTAGACCGACCGGAAGGCCCTAAAGAATTCTAAGGGAATCTATTCCTCTAGCCCACAAGATGCAATGATGTGTGAATGATGCGTGTGTACAGAAATAAAAGCACGTAAGCAGAATATAACACATAAGTCCTAGCCATGGGTTCCTGTCCTAGTTGGGAAGGTTCTATGGCTATGTACAAGTGCAAAGGCTAGTTTTGGTCTCAAAAGGGTTCCCCGGACTAGAGCCAAGATGTACTACCCTGTGTCGAGTGTATTGCAAGACAACGGTCGAACAGCACGATTGCTCATCATAGTCGAGGGTTGCTAGGCATCCCGAGAGAGTTTGTCACCGGTAAACCGGGCAAGATAGCCGAAACACGCGTAGCGAGGCTTGTGCGGTGCATAGTGTAAAAAAAAAAAGTTAAGATTTTCAAATGACTTTAAATCCCCCAAGAAAAATGTTTTTCAAGTTTGGCCCTCTTGATTATTTAATACTTTTTATTCTTTATTTTTTTTTTTAAAAAAAGCACAAGTAAAGTATTGAATAAAAGTCCCCAGCAGAGTCGCCACTGTGGGCTCCCGCGCCCGAAAAGCGCTAACTCGAAGAGTCGCCACCCGGATTTTTGAGATGGATGATCAGAGAAACCGAGAGCTTGATTTGAAAAAAAAAGGTTTTTGGTCTAGCGAAAACGTTGAGATTTTAGATCCGGGAGCCACGTTACGAATGGGGAAGGTTTTGTTGAAAAAGCACCCCGCTCGCCCGGTAAAATCGCTCTGTACTAAGTATTTTAAATGGGGATTTAATATCATTTGAAAAACTTAACTTTAAAACATATACGGGAAAGGGACACGGGATTAAATATAACACCTTGGCGTGCTTGTAATGCGAACTGTACAGTATGAAATGGATGAACAATATAAAGAAAGTGAAACAATAACAATACAGCAGACTGCCAAAATCACATGAAGTGCCGCGCGATAAACCAGATATACCGCGCGGTGCAACCAACGTACCGCGCGGTTGACCTGTGTACACATTCCAGAATCAGTTTGCTTTTACACGACAAAACAAACCATAGGTCCGCAAAATAGTTTGTTATATTTTTCGAATATTTGAAAAATGATTTATGAGACCTATTTGTTCATCTTATCATGTAAAATAATGTTAAAATTTTTTTTGAAATGTTGAAAGATCTTATGAAGTAAAAAAAAGGACTTTTAACATAAAACTTGAATCTAAAATGTATCTGCACGATCTTTAAGCAATATTAGTCGAAATATGAAAAGAAAAAGTAAAAAAAGAAAAGGAAAAGAAAAGAAAAGAAAGATTTTGAATGTAAAACTCGTTTGAGACCCAAGCTCGGTATAGAAAGACCGAGAAGGGCCTCGATCGGCTCCCCTCAAGGCTAAATGTAGTTTAGCCCAAGGAAATGGATTTATACCTTTTGATCGAAGTTTGGATGTGCTTGAAGGTGGATGAATGGAAGTTGATTTGGATTGAACTTGAGAGACTTGAGAGCAAATGGGTGTAGAGAGAGAGATATGTGTATAGTAGTGTGTAGACACCCCAATCTGGACCTTCAAATAATCTTTAAGTTTCCCCGATGATGAAATAAGGAAAAATATACCTTCGAGGCTTGGATTGTTGCTCCTTTGCTACTCCTTTGCTACTCCTTCTTTAACCTCAAGAAAACCCCTTTTCAACCATGTAGGGTGGCCCCCGGTTCAATTGCAAAAGAGAAAAATGTGTTTATCTTGTCAAAAATAACTTTTTCTAGACACACTGAGGGTAAAATGGGCACACATTTCAATGTATAAAATGTCTTTGAGTGAAACCAATTGGGTTAGAAAGAGGACTCGACGAGCTTTCCAACGCTTCGAACCGCGTCCAAATCCGAGTTCGGGAGTGTCCGGGGCGCCCTCGCGAAGTTCAGTGTGTTGTGTTGACTCACAAACCGCACGGCACTTCAAAAGGGCGCACGGCACCTCAGAAGGGCGCACGGCACCTCAGAAAATTCAAAAAATCACTTCACCGCACGGCATTTTAATTCAAAAATCACTCCATCGCGCGGCATTCAGGAGGAGCGTCTGACAGATTCCCATGCGCGTCAGCTGATTGGGCAGAGCACATTTCTCACGTTTTTTTCATTCTTTGGGTGCTCTCCAAGTATCTTTTTGCCTATAAATACACCCCCTCTCTAGTTGAAAAGCACCCCTTCAACTCCAAGTAAAGTTACTCTGCCATTTTTTTTGCTCTCACTCTCTCTCTCTAAAAATACTCCCTTTTGATTCTCTCTCTACAACTTCTTACACCCACCACCACTATACACATCTCTCTCTCTACACCCATTTGCTCTCAAATCTTTCAAGTTCAATCCAAATCAACTTCCATTCCTCCACCTTCAAGCACATCCAAGCTTCAATCGAAAGGTATAAATCCATTTCCTTGAGCTAAACCACATTTAGCCTTGAGGGGAGCCGATCGAGATCCTTCTCGGTCTTTCTATACCGAGCTTGGGTTTCAAACGAGCTTTACATTCAAAATCTTTCTTTTCTTTTCTTTTTCTTTTCTTTTTTTTGCATTTTCTTTTCATATTTTGACTAATATTGCTTAAAGATCGTGCGGGTACATTCTAGATTCAAGTTTCATGTTAAAAGTCCTTTTTTTTTGCTTCGTGAGTTCTTTCAATATTTCAAAAAGCTTTTAACATTATTTTACATGATAAGATGAACAAATGGGTCTCATAAATCATTTTTCAAAGATTCGAAAAATATAACAAACTATTTTGCGGACCTATGATTTATTTTGTCATGTAAAAGCAAACTGATTTTAGAATGTGTAGACAGGTGTACCGCACGGTGTGTTGGTTGTACCGTGCGATGCATCCGGACATCGCACGGCGTATCATGTTAAGCGCACGGCATGTTGGTTACTGATGTTATTGTAAGCAGGCTGTCTGGATCGGAGGTACTCTTTGTTGTGGCTGCTTATTTCTGCTGTTGACTGTTCTTATTTCTTTAAAAGTAAGACCATATCTACAAGTCATGTTCTGGCTCTCAAACAAGGTTTTCTAGATCATCCCGAATGATCAAACACGTTAAAAACTATTTTGGGATCATGTTTTGAGAAAATAATAGTCTTTTTGGGATGATCTGGTCATTATATGACTTTTGATGGGTCTTTTAAAAGGTGTACGGTGAAAACAGTGGGCTGAATGATATTTTAAACGCTTGTAACAGTCTGACAGCAGGAAGTAAGTCACGCACGACATGTTGACGTGCCGCACACGGCCCGTGCCCAACATGGCCGCGGTCCAGACAGCTTGTCAAATATTTTTCATTATATTTGCTTGCATCATTCTTATCATTCTATACAGTTCGCACCACAAGCACACCAATGTGTTATATTCTATCCCGTGTCCCTTCCTCGTATATGTTTTAAAGTTAAGTTTTTCAAATGATATTAAATCCCCCATTTAAAATGCTTAGTAGAGACCGGTTTTCGGGTGCTTTTTCAACAAAACCTTCCCCGTTCGTAACGTGGCTCCCGGATCCAAAATCTCAACGTTTAGCTAGACCAAAAGCCTTTCTTTTCAAATCAAACTCTCGGTTTCTGATCATCCATTCCGGGTGGCGACTCTTCGAGTTAGCGCTTTTGGGCGCGGGAGCCCACAGTGGCGACTCTGCTGGGGACTTTTGTTCAATACTTCACTTGTGCTTTTAAAAAAAAAAAATGAAAAGGTTTTTTTTTAAAAAAAAAAGATTAAAAAGTATTGAATAATCAAGAGAGCCAAGCTTGAAAAGCATTTTTCTTGGGGGGATTTAAAATCATTTGAAAATCTTAACTTTTTTTTTTTACACTATGCACCGCACAAGCCTCGCTAGTGTGTTTCGGCTATCTTGCCCGGTTTACCGGTGACAAGCTCTTCCCAAAATGCCTAGCAACCCTCGACTATGATGAGCCATCGTGCTGCTCGACCATTGTCTTGCAATACACTTGACATGGGGTAGTACATCTTGGCTCTAGTCCGGGAACCCTTCTGAGACCAAAACCAGCCTTTGCACTTGTACATAGCCATAGAACCTTCCCAACTAGGACAGGAACCCATGGCTAGGACTTATGTGGTAAATTCTGCTTACGTGCTTTTATTCCTGTACACACGCATCATTCACACATCATTGCATCTGGTGGGATAGAGGAATAGGTTCCCTTAGAATTCTTTAGGGCCTTCCGGTCGGTCTAGGAGACCTTAAATCCATGGAGTTTGTGATACCTCCGGTGTTTGCCGTGCCCGAACGGCTCCCTTGGTTTGGGTCTAGCCTTAAGCATGTCCGTATCTGGATTCCTGTAGCCACTTGCTCTTTCTCGGATGGTCACGATAAGGAGATTGGCTCGGGTTCCGACCCGTGAATTTAACTTGCCTGACGGCACCTATCCGGACTATCGGAAATCTTCTCTACGGACGTCCTAAGTGAGATTTGAACCACGGTAGGTCAACTAGGACGGCTAGGAGACTGTAAATCCATGGAGTTTGAGATACCTCCGGTGTTTGCCGTGCCCGAACGGCTCCCTTGGTTTGGGTCTAACCTTAAGCGCGTCTGTATCTGGATTCCGGTGGTCATATTGCTCTGTCTCGGATGGTCACGATAAGGAGATTGGCTCTGGTTCCGACCCGTTCGGAATTTAACCTGCCTGACGGCACCTACCCGGACTATCGAAAATCTTCTGTACGACGTCTTAAGTGAGATTTGAACCATGGTAAGTCCTTAGGACAGTCTAGGAGACTCTAAATACACAGAGTTTGCGATACCTCCGGTATTCGCCGTGCCCAAACTGCCTCCGGTCTGGGAACGCTAGTGGCAGCAATCTTATTGCTTTGTCTTGGATGGACATAATAAAGGCGTTGGGTCTAATCCTGCTAAACAACCTACCCGTGGTTGTTGGAAACCATCTATGCAATGCCTTAAGTGAGACCAGCCTGGGTTAGACTTTAGGACAACATCAAGATCGACGACACGTACATGACATGTTCTTTCTTTTTCAAAAAAAAAAAAAAAGTGTCTGGGACTCATCTAAAATTCAATTTTTGCTTTACTGTCAGTACTAAGTCACCCATCCTACACAAAACCACACCGCATTCTTCGATCACCTCAATGGCAGGGCAGACAGAATTGAATGAGCTGAAAAAGACTGTGGAGGAAATGAGTCAGAAAATGGACAATATGCTAACTTTGGTCCAAGGGCTGGTTAACCTTTTCACCTCCATAATTTCGAACACAAATGTTGGACTGAATGATGATGTTGGGGACCTAGGGGTTGACAGGGCTGACAAACGTTTCTCAAAAGTGAAGCTCTCAGAAATGTTCAAGGACCTGGCTGAACTTCATGATGCTAGGGCTCACTCGAAGGAAGATACTGGACCCTTGATCGAAACCAGTGCTGACATGCATATTGTCTCAACAGAAGTACATGAGATCGATCCCAGAGGTAAAAGGGTCTGTCCCATTGATAGCAGAAGGCTATACAGTTACAAAGCAAGTAGGAGCACCACGGGCGCCACCATGGACCCTCAACTCAGTCGCAGAACCAAACCAAGGAGGGCCTTCTCCCATTTCCCTGAACCTCAATCCCTAGTTTATGAAAAGATCCTCAAAACTGGTCTCATCAAGCCACTCCCCCAAACTCCTTTACCTCAAAACCTTTCAGCAAATCACAACCCAAATGCCTTCTGCACCTTCCATCAAATGCCCGGTCATGTTACCGATGAATGCATCCGCCTTCGCCATGCTATCCAAGACCTCATCGATGACAGAATCATCCTTCCACCATAGCCAAACATCATGTCCAAGCGCGATCCTTGCATCAATGCCGCCTTTTTCAGCAAAGAAGGGTAAATCATCAAGAGCCATGAAACGGTCTGACCTTCCACGAGTCCGGGAGTTTTCAAGTTCTGAGTCTTTGTCCTCTAAATAATCATCTTTGTGTTTGAAGTCAGTTTGTACCTCCAGTCTTTCATGCTTTCACTATTGTGTCTTTGTCTGTAAGAGTCAAAAAAAAAAAGTGTCAGTTTCACGAGCCTGAACTACGTTGTGACCTGATTCCTTTATAGGATACGTAGGCAGCCTCATCCTGAGGCCCGGTCACGAGCATTCAAGTCAATCCCAATGTTCGGTCATGGTCTTTTGAGTCAACCCCTAGTGGATCAGTTGCTGTCTCTTGAACGTCACATTTCTGTAATAAACTCAAGGCTTCGAAATTGTTTTCTACCATCAGTTGAGAATCATGATAATCACTTCAAAACACGAGATGATTTTTGATTGAACCCTCACCTCAAACAAGAAGAAGAATTTCAAGGGACCACTTCCCGATGCCATATTCATTCTAAGAAGCAAAGTCGTGACTCTGAAAAGGCTCGCTAGGTCAAAACTTCAAAATCTGACCTAGGCAAAAGTTAGAGCATGCAAACAAAAGCCTCTCAATAGAGCATCTAGGATTCAGTTGTTAGGTTGCGCAATCCAAAATGAAGAAAGGCCATCATTTCTTTCATCCTACGCATAAAGATGTATCTTTTGATAGCCCCTTTTGAGCCCCAATCAAATTCTTTGAACCCCAGCTAGCCAGCTATCCCCAACATCGGGGTGAAATGAAAGATGAAATGCTAGAAGAAACAATGAAATTCAAAGTATCAAAAGAGTGAAAGTGCCAAACATATCAAGATTCAAAGCATCAAAATGATGAAAGTGTTAAACACACTGAAAGACATGGAAGGCATGAGAAATCAAGAGAAAATGCTCATCAAAGCAAATGGGCACAAAAAATTCAAAGATAGCTGCTAGCTTTGAAAACCCAAAAGAAAGTGAAATTTTTGAGCCAATTGTCCATTCTTTGTTAAGCCCAAACCATGGCCCGCATTACAACCCAAAAAGTCCTTTCAGATTGGAAAGTGCAACTTGATAGCAAGAACCCTAGGCGTTAAGAGGCATGATCGAAAGTCAATACATGGAGAAAAAGTCAAAGCATTGCCCAAAGCAAAAATTCAAATTGTGGTCATCGTCAGCAACCTGGGGCACGGTTCATGATAAAAACTCTCGTGTTTTGACAAAACAAAGTTGAATGATTTGAATGAAAATCAATTGATGGAGTGAAATAATTTTGAAATTCCAAAACGAGAATTCCGAGAACCTGGGCATGTCTGCCATTCAAATAGTCAAACTTTTCGAAAGTCGGTTTGTCTTTCTCTCCTTCATTGGCGTCAACGTAGTCTTGTCAAAATCCACTCATTTTACCAAAAGTCAAAAGCGTCATCTCAGTTTTGTCAATCTCGACTCGTGGAAGTCATTTCAACGCATGGAAAAATACACCCCTGAGAGAAGCTCGTTGGGCTGAAAACCGCAAGGGCGGGCAGATCCAAGCAAAAATTAGAGCAAAAGCCTGCTAGGTTGAAAACCCGCAAGGGCGGCCTAGGCAAAAGTTAAGGCGGTTAATCAAAAGAGCTCGCTAGACCGAAAACCCAAAAGGGCGGTACTAGGCAAAATTTAGAGCGCAAAAGGAGAGTGTTAATACCCGAGTGAAACCATAGCCTGGACTGCGCTTGGACAATTGCTTGTCAAAACCATCAGAACTGGGGTTCGTCATTCACTGGGGCACCATAACTCGATGTCATCTACAGAGGCTTGCGTATGCCTAACTTCAAAACTCTGGCACAAACTTCAGCCCAAAGCTCAAGCCTTGATCAAAGGAAAGTTTCAGTCCAAAGCTCGAGCCCTGACCAAAAACAAACTCCAACTCAGATTCAAGCCCCCAACGCAGGCGAATTCTAGCCCAAAATCCAAGATATCAGTCACCGGCCAAAGATAGTAAAGCAAAAAGGGTAATTAGATGTGTCCCCTATTTTTCAAAAAAAAATAAAAATAAAAAGGAATGTTGTCATCGTTGTCGTCAAGTGCCAAATCGCGAATCTCAAATGTTGTCCAAAAGTCAATCAACCAAGCTACGGTCTAATCGACCTAACGCTTCTTAGTCTCTCGAGCGACGGTCCAAAAGACCTAAGCTTCTCATTTAATCGAGCTATGGTCCAAAAGACCTAACGCTTCTTAGTCTCTCGAGCGACGGTCCAAAGGACCTAAGCTTCTCATTCAATCGGTGACGGCCAAAAGGGCCTAAACATCTCATTCAATTCGCAACGGCCAAAAGGGCCTAAGCTTCTCATTCAATCGGCGACGGTCAAAAGGACCTAAACTTCTTTGTTTATCAAGCAATGGTCAAAAGGACCTAAAGCTTCTTTATCTATCGAGCTACAGTCAAAAGGATCTAAGCATCTCAGTCAATCGGGCTACGGTCTAACCGACCTAAAAGCCTCTTAGTTTCTCGGGCTACGGTCGAATTGACCTAAAAGCCTCTTCGTCTCTTGGGATACGGTCTAATTGACCTAAAAGCCTCTTAGTTTTCTGCCACGGTCAAATTGACCTAAAAGCCTCTTCGTCCTCGGCTACGGTCGAATTGACCTAAAAAGCCTCTTCGTCTCTCAGACTACGGTCTAATTGACCTAAAAGCCTCTTCGCCTCTCGGGCTATGGTCTAAATGACCTAAAAGCCTCTTCGTCTCTCAGACTCTGGTCTAATTGACCTAAAAGCCCTTTTCGTCTCTCGGGCTCTGGTCTAATTGACCTAAAAGCCTCTTCTCTCGGGGCTATGATCTAATTGACCTAAAAGCCTCTTCGTCTCTCTGCCTAATGGTCTAATGACCTAAAAGCCTCTTCGCCTCTCTGGCCTACGGTCTCATTGACCTAAAAGCCTCTTCGTCTCTCGGCTACGGTCTAATTGACCTAAAAGCCCTTTCGTCTCTCTGCCACGGTCTAATTGACCTAAAAGCCCTTTCGTCTCTCTGCCACGGTCTAATTGACCTAAAAGCCCTTTCGCCTCTCGGCCTACGGCCTAATTGACCTAAAAGCCTCTTCGTCTCTCGGGCTATGGTCTAAATGACCTAAAAGCCTCTTCGCCTCTCGGCCAGGTCTCAATGACCTAAAAGCCTCTTCGTCTCTGGCTACGGTCTCATTGACCTAAAAGCCTCTTCGTCTCTGGCTACTATGGCCTAATTGACCTAAAAGCCGCTTCGTCTCTCTGGCCTACGGCCTAATTGACCTAAAAGCCCTTTCGCCTCTCGCCACGGTCTAATTGACCTAAAAGCCCTTTCGTCTCTGCCACGGTCTAATTGACCTAAAAGCCCTTTCGCCTCTCGGGCTACGGTCTCATTGACCTAAAAGCCCTTTCGTCTCGCTCGGTCTAATTGACCTAAAAGCCTCTTCGTCTCTCTCGCCGCTCTAATTGACCTAAAGCCTCTTCGCCTCTCGGCCTACGGCCTAAATGACCTAAAAGCCTCTTCGTCTCTCACTGGTCTAATGACCTAAAAGCCTCTTCGTCTCTCTGCCTACGGGTCTAATTGCCCTAAAAGCCTCTTCGTCTCTGGCGGCTCAGTCTAATTGACCTAAAAGCCTCTTCGTCTCTCAGACTTACGATCTAATTGACCTAAAAGCCCTTTCGTCTCTCGGCCACGGTCTAATTGACCTAAAAGCCCTTTCGTCTCTCTGCCACGGTCTAATTGACCTAAAAGCCCTTTCGTCTCTGCCACGGTCTAATTGACCTAAAAGCCTCTTCGTCTCTGGCCTACTGTCTAATTGACCTAAAAGCCTCTTCGTCTCTCGGGCTACGGTCTAATTGACCTAAAAGCCACTTCGTCTCTCGGGCTACGGTCTAACCGACCTAAAAGCCTCTTGATTTCTAAGGCTGCGGTCTAACCGACCTAAAAGCCTCTTAGTTTCTCAAGTTACGGTCTTACGCACCTAAAGTCTCTTCGTTTCTCTGGCTATGGTCTAACCGACCTGGGAGCCTTATTTTTTTAGTTTCTCAAGCTGTGGTTCGTCCTCCGGGACTGCACTCTATCTAACACTTTGTCCTCTGGGACTCGCACTTTGTCCCCTGGGACTGCACCTTATCTGCACTTCGTCCTCCGGGACAGCAATTTGTCTCACACTTTGTCCTCCAGGACTCGCACTATATCAGCACTTTGCCCTCTGGGACTTCACATTGTCTAGCACTTTGTCCTCTGGGACTCGCACTCTATCTGCACTTCGTCCTCTGGGGCTGCACTTTGTCTCGCATTTTGTCATTTCGGATTTCACTTTGTTTAGCACCTCGTCCTCCGGGACTCACTTTTGTCATACTTGCATTAATTTTGCATGCTTACGTGACATTCATTGACATATCAATTTGCATCATCAGTCATGTATTGTCTCAATCGAATGCCAAGTTCTTCAAGTTCAAACCACTTTCACAAAATCAAGCTTTTCAAAATTCAATTTCCGGTCTCTTCGAAAATTCAAGTTTCTTTCATTCAAACTCAAGTCTCTTTCAAAATTCAAGCTCTTCAAAATTCAAGTCTCTTTCAAAATTCAAGCTATTCAAACTCAAAGTCTCTTTCAAAATTCAATTTTCGCCTCCCGAGGGCTCGTCTCAAAAACTCAAAATGCAATTTTCGCCTCCCGAGGGCTCGTCTCAAAAATTCAAAATTCAATTTTCGCCTCCTGAGGGCTCTTCTCAAAAATTCAAAATTCTATTTTCGCCTCCCGAGGGCTCGTCTCAAAAATTCAAAATTAGATTTTCGCCTCCCGAGGGCTTGTCTCAAGTTTTTCAACGATGTTTTGCATGATACACCACACCGCAAGCACTCTATTGTTTTTCTCTGCACGGTTTTGTCCTCTGGGACTTGTCTTTTCACATTGCATCGTCCCAACTGAACTACGTTGGTCTGATCCCTACAACGGGGTACGTAGGCAGCTCCATGAGCGCGACCACCTTTATTGCATTCTTGCATTTGACTTAAAGACTTTGGATTGATGGATTGGGATGTCTAATCTTTAACGTCACTTATACCAAGCAATGGTACCTAAGTTCTGTTAAAGAGAGATTACTGTAGACACCAATCTGGACCCCTGAATAATCTTTAAGTTTCCCGATGATGAAATAAGGAAAAATATACCTTCGAGGCTTGGATTGTTGCTCCTTTGCTACTCCTTTGCTACTCCTTCTTTAACCTCAAGAAAACCCCTTTTCAACCATGTAGGGTGGCCCCCGGTTCAATTGCAAAAGAGAAAAATGTGTTTGTCTTGTCAAAAATAACTTTTTCCATGACACACTGAGGGTAAAATGGGCACACATTTCAATGTATAAAATGTCTTTGAGTGAAACCAATTGGGTTAGAAAGAGGACTCGACGAGCTTTCCAACGCTTCGAACCGTGCTCAAATCCGAGTTCGAGAGTCCGGCGCCTCGCGGTTCGCGTGTGTTGTGCTGATTCACAAACCGCACGGCACTTCAAAAGGGCGCACGGCACCTCAGAAGGGCGCACGGTACCTCAGAAAATTCAAAAAATCACTTCACCGCACGGCATTTTAATTCAAAAATCACTCCATCGCGCGGCAATCAGGAGGAGCGTCTGACAGATGATTGGGCAGAGCACATTTCTCACGTTTTTCATTCTTTGGGTGCTCTCCAAGTATCTTTTGCCTATAAATACACTCCCTCTCTAGTTGAGAAGCACCCTTCAACTCCAAGTAAAGTTACTCTGCCATTTTTTTTGCTCTCACTCTCTCTCTCTAAAAATACTCCCTTTTGATTCTCTCTCTACAACTTCTTACACCCACCACCACTATACACATCTCTCTCTCTCTACACCCATTTGCTCTCAAATCTTTCAAGTTCAATCCAAATCAACTTCCATTCCTCCACCTTCAAGCACATCCAAGCTTCAATCGAAAGGTATAAATCCATTTCCTTGGGCTAAACCACATTTAGCCTTGAGGGGAGCCGATCGAGATCCTTCTCGGTCTTACTATACCGAGCTTGGGTTTCAAACGAGCTTTACATTCAAAATCTTTCTTTTCTTTTCTTTTTCTTTTCTTTTTTTTGCATTTTCTTTTCATATTTTGACTAATATTGCTTAAAGATCGTGCGGGTACATTCTAGATTCAAGTTTCATGTTAAAAGTCCTTTTTTTTACTTCATGAGTTCTTTCAATATTCCAAAAAGCTTTTAACATTATTTTACATGATAAGATGAACAAATGGGTCTCATAAATCATTTTTCAAAGATTCGAAAAATATAACAAACTATTTTGCGGACCTATGATTTATTTTGTCATGTAAAAGCAAACTGATTTTAGAATGTGTAGACAGGTGTACCGCACGGTGTGTTGGTTGTACCGTGCGATGCATCCGGACATCGCACGGCGTATCATGTTAAGCGCACGGCATGTTGGTTACTGATGTTATTGTAAGCAGGCTGTCTGGATCGGAGGTACTCTTTGTTGTAACTGCTTACTGCTGTTGACTGTTCTTATTTCTTTAAAAGTAAGACCATATCTACAAGTCATGTTCTGGCTCTCAAACAAGGTTTTCTAGATCATCCCGAATGATCAAACACGTTAAAAACTATTTTGGGATCATGTTTTGAGAAAATAATAGTCTTTTTGGGATGATCTGGTCATTATATGACTTTTGATGAGTCTTTTAAAAGGTGTACGGTGAAAACAGTGGGCTGAATGATATTTTAAACGCTTGTAACAGTCTGACAGCAGGAAGTAAGTCACGCACGGCATGTTGAAGTACCGCACACGGCGTCGCAGTGTGCCGTGCCCAACATGGCCGCGGTCCAGACAGCTTGTCAAATGTTTTTCATTATATTTGCTTGCATCATTCTTATCATTCTGTACAGTTCGCACCACAAGCACACCAATGTGTTATATTCTATCCCGTGTCCCTTCCCCGTATATGTTTTAAAGTTAAGTTTTTCAAATGATATTAAATCCCCCATTTAAAATGCTTAGTAGAGACTGGTTTTACCGGGCGAGCGAGATGCTTTTTCAACAAAACCTTCCCCGTTCGTAACGTGGCTCCCGGATCCAAAATCTCAACTTTTCGCTAGACCAAAAGCCTTTCTTTTTCAAATCAAACTCTCGGTTTCTCGGATCATCCATCTCAAAAATCCGGGTGGCGACTCTTGGAGTTAGCGCTTTTCGGGCGCGGGAGCCCACATAGTGGTGGGTGTAAGAAGTTGTAGAGAGAGAATCAAAAGGGAGTATTTTTAGAGAGAGAGAGTGAGAGCGAAAAAAATGGCAGAATAACTTTACTTGGAGTTGAAGGGGTACTTCTCAACTAGGGAGGGGGTGTATTTATAGGCAAAAAGATACTTGGAGAGCACCCAAAGAATGAAAAAAAACGTGAAAAATGTATTCTGCCCAATCTGCTGACGCGCATGGGAATCTGTCAGACGCTCCTCCTGAATGCCGCGCGATGGAGTGATTTTTGAATTGAAATGCCGTGCGGTGGAGTGATTTTTAAAATTTTCTAAGGTGCCGTGCGCCCTTTTGAAGTGCCGCGCGGTTTGTGAGTCAGCACAGCACACCGAACTTCGCGAGGGCGCCCCGGACACTCCCGAACTCGGATTTGGACGCGGTTTGAAGAGTTGGAAAACTCGTCGAGTCCTCTTTCTAACCCAATTGGTTTCACTCAAAGTAATTTTGTGCATTGAAAAGTGTGCCCATTTTACCCTCAATGTGTCATGAAAAAAGTTATTTTTGACAAAATAAACGCATCTTTCTCTTTTGCAATTGAACCGAGGGCCACCCTACATTGTTGAAAAGGGATTTTCTTGAGGTTAGAGAAGGAGTAGCAAAGGAGTAGCAAATGAGCAACAATCCAAGCCTCGAAGGTATATTTTTCCTTATTTCATCATCGGGAAAACTTAAAGATTATTCAGGGGTCCAGATTGGGGTGTCTACAGCCTGGGAGCCCGGCAGGTCCTGAAAGATGGTCTGCGGAACCAGTGCTTGAGAAATAAGATGGAAAATGGAATCGATACTTAAAAATGATGACACAATTTACGATACGCTGCGATGACATTGACACATTGACACTTTGTAGATTGATTTGATTATGTATGATGAAATGTTAAACTTTTGTATTGTTTATTCCCAAAATTATATGATATTTTTGTTAGTGTACGGGAGGAGTTAGCTATTGGGCTTAATTGCTCACGGTGTTACTTTTGTGACCCTGACATATTATGCTGGTGGCGACGCTGGTATAATGTGTCAGACTTGAGCGATGAACAGGGGAATTTATAATTTGACAGAGTTCGGTGCTGCTCAGAAACTTGCCAAGGAAGAAGAACGACGCGATGAGTAGAAATTGAATCGAAGCATATAAGGATTATTTGGAAGTCTTGGGAGAATTCAATTTTTCGAGTATTTAGAGAATTAATCAGTTGGCGGCTTGTTAATTATTTTAGAGGTGTAAATTTGTATTTGGCGGGAAGGGGGCCTGGAATTGTTTAAAATACAATGTATTTTGGAATTTATTCTTAGAAAATAGCGGGGCGTTACAATAGATCTCAATTATTTCTACAAGACAATGATTTTAAAATCATAAAACATAATAAACGTTGAGAGATATAAGCCATTAACAAAGGCACGTAGAATTGTAATGGACGCTTAAAAGGGGCGGAGGGAATAATAATTACAGAAAACGATTTTTACATTGTTTTTTTAAATCTATTTGCACTCAATTTTTGGGGTTTTATTCACATGAAATAACTAATTTGCCCTTGATATTTGCGGGAAATAAATCAACAAGTAAGGATAATTTTGTAATTTCATGCAAATAACAACAAAAAAACCGTGCAAATTGATAAAATGCGAGGGAATTTTTTTAATTTTTTTAATTTTTTTTTGGGGGGGGGGGGGGGGGGGTGTTCGTTTGTGACTTCACCCACCCCACGTAAGTAAGTTTCTAAAATTAATTCTAAAAATTGTAACAAAAAAGTTTAGGGTCCGTTTGGAACTTGTCGAAAGGAAAATAAGAAAAAGAAAAATGACTAAGAAGAAAAGTGTGTGGAAAATGCATTGTGCTCAAAATGTTATTTTTTTATATTTTCCTTTCTCTTTCTTTCTAAACCAAACAACGAGAGGAAATTTTTTCTAATTTTTCTTTGATTTCTTTTCTTTTTCATCGATTCCAAACAAATACTTCTACTGGTGTGTGTTTGGAACTCAGAGAAAAAAGAAGGGAAAATTTTAAAATTTTTCTCTCCATTTTCTTCTTACCTCTCTCTCTCTCTCTCTCTCTCTCTCTCTCTGCTTCATTTTTTTCTCTTTCTTTTCTTTATTTTGTTGATAAGCATTTCTCTTTCGGGGAAGTTCCAAACAGAGCCTAAGCTCCAAACGTAATTTGAGAAATCACAGAGGAAAGTGACATTAAGTGGAGTGGGTAAACCCTCCCCTTAATTAGTACTACTAATTAATTGGACGTAAGTCAGTTAATTGGCCATCGCCGACTCCGCAAATCGGGCAACCGTCTCCGTCCAGCCACCGACACTGCCACATTCGGGCGTTGACTCGTATTCAACTTAGTAAACTCGCCGGTTTTCTTCCTCCGACCACCGTCAAACACCCAACCACCACCACCACCGCCGCCGCCACAAATGAAGGCCGTGGTGATAACCACCCCAGGCGGGCCCGAAGTGCTGCAACTACAAGAGGTCGAAGACCCAGAATTCGGCGACGACGACGTTCTGATCAGAGTCGCGGCCACAGCGCTCAACAGGATCGACACTCTCCAGCGCAAGGGCTCGTACCCGCCGCCTCGGTTCCTTGGTCTCGAATGTTCTGGAAACGTCGAGGCCGTCGGGAGAAACGTCACTCGGTGGAGAATCGGCGACGAGGTATAATTTCCATGCGTCAAGTTGTTCATGAGGAGCTCATTTCAAACGAGCTTTTTATTCGAGCCGATTACGTATGGATCTCAATTAATTCGAGCAGGGTAGTAACTTCTTTGGGTTTTGGTTTGCAAACTTAACCATAAACAACCCGAATGAGATTGTTTGAGCTTGGTTTGAAAACTTAACAAACTCGTTTATGAAGCGAGCCTATTTCAAATGAGCCTTTTAATCAAGCCGATTATGTGTTCATGTCAAGTAATGTGTTTTTTTTTTTCATACATGATTGGCCGAACGAGTAGAGAAGTAACTTCTTTGAGTTTGGTTCACAAGCTTAACGAGCTTCAAAAAAAGCTTTAAAAAAATATTCAAGCTTGACTTTAATTATGTAACAAACAAACCTTGAACCGCGAGCTTGAACTTGAGTAGTTTGGTTAGTCTATCACCCCTAAGCACAGCGTAGATATCATTTGTTTGAATAAAAAGGGCAAAATAAACTTGCTTCCTGGGGTAATAATCATAGTTACGTTATCGTGCATCAAAACAAATAGTCAAATTATTTCACAACAATACTGCTAACCAAATAATACACAGTTTTCCTCATAATTCTTTTGAATTGGCCTATTAGCATTATTAATATTACATATTAGATTTTGGGCTTAGTGTTCATCTCAAGGTGCTCATCTTTCCTCTTTGGAGGGACGGTTGTAGGGTTTTTAAGCACTGCAAGATTGTTTACTGTTCGATGATACTGGAGTGAACATCATTAAAATTATCCAAGAAAGTAAAGTATATGTGCACGCGTGTGTTGTGAAAGAGTAACTTGCTGGAAGTATAAGGAATTTGATCGAGTTTTGATGATACAATCTGGGAGCCGCCTGAGGCAATTGTAAATTCTTGTAAAACGTCGAAAAATTCATCTGTTCCCCTCATAAGAGAGAATAAACTATGAAGAAATAGAGCATAGCTTGACCTTTTATGATATCTTCCTCGTTCTCGACCCTTTAAGTATTTCGAACGTAGTACCTGCAGCATATGAGGAGAGTGGTTTTGCAGGTTTGTGCTCTTCTTAGTGGAGGAGGGTATGCTGAGAAGGTGGTTGTACCAGCAGGACATGTTCTTCCTGTTCCACCTGGTGTTTCTCTTAAAGATGCTGCCAGTTTTCCTGAAGTGGTATGCACTCTTTGGTCGACCGTTTTCATGATGAGCAGGCTAAGTGCAGGAGAAACATTCCTGGTAATTTACAAACCCATCTACGCACAAAAGCATTGTTCTTTCATTAATAAAAAGCCGTTTGAACTTTTTCAGGCTCAGTTTTTTGTAATGCTTTTGAGGAAATGTTTTTTTTTTTTTTTAAAGCGCAAACAACCATCATTTTCCGTTTTGTTTTTCATTGCATTGATCTTAATCAGTGTGCATTTGCATGTGTGATTTTTTTCAATTTTTATTTGTTTTACCTGCGCATGAGTGGTCCAGTGCCGACAATATTAGAAAAATGTTAATCTGCATGTAAAAAATAAACTTTTTTTAATGCATTTTTTGGATCCTGGGTGTTCCCCTGATATAATGGTGGAGCCGCACTTGGGTGTCATCTCAATCATCAGTCAATCTTCTCTCTCCTCTCCTCTCTTCTCTCTCAATCATCAGTCGATTTTCTCTCTTCGCGTATATAGTTGACATATATTATACTGTATATGGAAATGGAAAAGCTTTTCTTTTTTTTTTAACGCTTTCAGAAATATATATGCGTGTACATATAATTATATTGCATATGAAAACTAAAAAGCTTTGTTTTAATGTTTTCAGATGCAGTACATTTTTTATGCTTTTTATCTGTATTAGGCTATATAGTATTTTGTTGTATGCTATTTTCCCTATTTTTTCGCCTAGGTGCGCCTTGCTTCAAAAAGGCGTGCGCCTCGCCCTGTGCCTCTCGCCTAGGCCCCAGAGATCTTTGCGCCTCTCGCCATTAACAACTATGGTTACTGTATGAATTGCTTTCTTGGAGTTGCCAAAAAATTTAACTAACTCATGGAGTTGTTTGTTTAATTTACCCAATTTGAGCTTTCACTTTTGGAGTTACATGCCTCTTTTTGATAAATTATATGGACCAGTAAATTAAAAGGAACAATAATATGATTATCTAAATTGTGGAAATGAAAAGTGCTGCGGTCTCATGGTTAGTGTGGCATAATACTTGTTTGAGTTTGGCGAAACCTTCTTATATAAGCTTTCTCCTCTTTATCACCATTGATAGGCAATCTTAAAATTATGTCACCTTAGTTATTGACCGTGAGGACTTACATTTCAGATACTTTCTTTTTTGGTTGGCAAACATTTCAGATACATGGGGGCTCTAGTGGGATTGGTACATGTGGAATCCAACTAGCGAAATCCAAGGGAGCCAAAGTGTTTGTCACGGCAGGTTTAGTAGCATTTTTTTTTCATCTCATGGCAGTGCACGTAGCAATAGTTGAGCTTACATAAATCTATTAGCAATTTCATTTCACCAGGAAGTGCAGAAAAATTAGCTGCTTGCAAGGATCTTGGAGCTGATGTGTGCATCAACTACAAGACTGAAGATTTTGTTGCTCGTGTAAAGGAAGAAACACAAGGGAAAGGTATATTCTCTCTACCATGATAATCTCAACCTTCTCTTAGTTCAAGAAAATGTAGAAGCTTGAAAGCTAAAGAGACATTTGGAGTTTGGATGCGTCCTTTTATTTTTATTTTTTTCATCTCATAACTAGAATTCCTATCTTTTTTAGTTTTATTACCTCAAAAGGTTTGATAACAGGAGTTGATGTTGTACTGGATAACATGGGAGGGCCCTCCTTTCAGCGAAACCTTGACAGCCTAAACGTCGATGGGAGACTTTTTATCATTGGTTTTATGGGTGGAACAGTATCAGAAGTGAATCTTGCGGGTTTGCTTGCAAGGCGCCTCACAGTGCAAGGTATGTTTGCAAGTCCTTACCTATACGTTTCTGGACTTTGGAGTTACCTATATAGATACACTTGCAAGTTGGAACTCATTTTGCTAGACAATGTTATCAGGGACTCGGTCCAAAATATATACTAGGTCAATCAATTTTCTATAACGGACGATCGAGATGTGGTAGTTTTCTAAACGATTAAAAAATGTCCATGCAGCTTAAGTGTATGTACTTTTACAAGTGTTCATGCAGCTTTCAGCACAACTCCTCGTGCTTTTTAAAGGGAAATAATAAAACTTGTTGATGGGTGATGATAGTTTTTGGCGTACTTGGGAGAAAAGAGTAATCCAGAGGAAAACCATGGTGTTGGAACTCATTTTGCTAGACAATGTTATCAGGGACTCAGTCCAAAATATATACTAGGTCAATCAATTTTCTATAACGGACGATCGAGATGTGGTAGTTTTCTAAACGATTAAAAAATGTCCATGCAGCTTAAGTGTATGTACTTTTACAAGTGTTCATGCAGCTTTCAGCACAACTCCTCGTGCTTTTTAAAGGGAAATAATAAAACTTGTTGATGGGTGATGATAGTTTTTGGCGTACTTGGGAGAAAAGAGTAATCCAGAGGAAAACCATGGTGGTAGAAACTTCATGTCAGAAGAAACAATCTGCTTCATCATGGGAATCTGATTCTAATACTGCTAGACAAAGTTTGTTGACCTCTGAGGCCATTGTTTCAAAAGAATTTCCTGATTCTCGATAGCTAGATGGAATTTTTGCATCCTTATGGGGAAACTTTTTTAAAATTTCCGAGAAAAAGAGGGACATACCTATATTTTACTACATAATTACATCATCTAGCCGAAATTATTCAAGGAAACTCCTTTGTCACCATGGTTGGGCATGAAATGCCTACAAAAGTGGACTCTTTCTTGAATTACTTATGTGATACTCTACTACTGTTCCGATTTTGTGGATTATTGAATGTTGTTTAGTTGGTATTCTGCATGAGTTTTTCAAAAATTGCCCTCCTATATGTACAGCGGCTGGGTTGCACAGCAGAAGTACAGAAAACAAAGCTCTGATTGTAAATGAAGTGGAGAAGAATGTTTGGCCAGCGATCATGGCAGGGAAGGTGAAACCAGTTGTGTACAAGTATCTTCCATTATCTGAAGCAGCAGAGGGTCACCGGCTTATGGAAAGTAGCAACCATATTGGGAAAATTCTCCTTGTCCCATGATACCTCGGACGATATTGTGTATCCACAGATTCTACATCATATTATGTAAGTTATTTTTTCTTTTTGTTTCGAACACCCTTTAAAGAGTGGACTGTAATAATAGCCGCATAGCGTGGATTCAAATTGCACATCGATGCAGAATCCAAACGTTACTAGTAACTTCGAAACGGAATACACTTGTAAGTGCTAACCTCTGAACATTTGAGCTTATGGCTAGCCAACTTGATTTCAGTTGTACCACATTCAACAGATGACATAAAGCTGACATATACAGAAGCTGACAAGTAAATGGATCCAATCCACAAACCTCAATTTTCATACATCCGAGCATTGAACCCTCAAGAGGAAATTTATTTGCCACAGCAAAGGGCTTGAATTGCCAAGCTTTTCAACTCTCCAGGACACGGGTCCCCTAGCTGAGATGTCGAGACAGGAACCGAACATCCTTGTTTCCCAATGCACGCCTGCAGTTTGAACCTTGTCAGTATCTAGGAAATGTTGATGGAAAAGAATTGAGGAAGCCAGCACAAAAGAACATTGATCTTACACTCAGCTTAGCCCCAAAACCATTTTCCAAAGAAATTAATAAGTGCAGCATGTATAAGGCTACGCGTTCATGTGTCCCGAGGGGGCAGTGGACACGTGATTGGATATAAACAAATTTGCTATACAGTGTCTCATATGTGATGTTTATATAAAAACGTAGGTTGATTTCTGCAAAGAAAACAATATGCATCTTAGACTCTTCAGTCATACTCTAAGATATACAGTACAACTAAGCAGAGTATATACGTAAATTAAAAGTACTTTTACATAAAGAAAATTAAATCACTCTTATAGGCGCTCCTAATCTTAGGCTCTTCTCTATGCCCTCGAACCCACGCAACCACTTCTACCTCCGCCCCCCTCCTCCAGTTCATGCGATGATGGTTTTAAATGATGTCCATTTTACAAGAAACTTGAAAGCACTTGCAGTAAGGAATAAACAAGCATTCTAAGCTTTGTTAACCAATGCCCTTTTCGGACCCTTGAAGATTACCCTCTTCATATCTCCTTGACAAGTTTAGGTTGAGCCTAGGCTCCAACTCGCATATCTCCCATTAGGTTAAAAGAGAGTGCCCCGGATTAACCGGGCTGGTTTTATATTACATATAGAAAAGAAAGATCTTTTTACCTTCTGAACAATCAACAAAACATTGGCATGACAACTTCCTGGACTGAATGCACCACAATGTCCCGTAGGAGTTCCAAAGCTAGCAAAACTGACTGAAGCAATTTGCCATCCTCTTTCACATGCCAGTCGAACTTCAGGAGAAATAAATTCTGACGTCAGTTTCCATGAATCTACTGGCGGAGGATCAAACTCTGAAACATGTGCACAAATCTCTTGTCCAGCTCGTGTGGAGAAAGAAATTCTTGAAGGGTCACCACCAAGTTCTTCATGGAGAACCAGTAAGTTCTCACCTGAATGTACCCAAGTGCGTGGGATGTGATACCTGGACATGATTTACATCCTCATACATGAAAAGTTGTACTAGTAATGCTCCAAAGGTACAGTCAATGATAAGATGGTTTTTATCTACTTCGCGTACTGGAGGTGGCAGATGTTATCTTGCATCTTGTTTCCATTTTATATATGGTGTCGAGAAACGCCTTGCCGTAAGATATACATTTAGAAGAGTAAATATAGTTGGAGAAAAGTTATACCCTTCCTAGAATACAAAATCTAATGCCTACATAAAAATGAAAATTTGAAGATGCAAATTTCAGGTATTCCACCATATAACAGGGTTGAGTAAGAAAAAGTATTTAGCACTTACAACCCAATTTCCAGCATACATCCCTTCCTTGCATGCTTTATAAAAAAAGTCCTACAAATATTCATTTTTCCAAATTTTCAAACAAAATAAAACAGAAAACTAAGTGATACAGACAGGAACCAAATTCTAAACATGTTTGAGGCAACCTTTTCTCTTTCTTATGTGAATGCACTGTTGTCGTAAGAGCAATTCATTTAAAGAACCAAAAACCAAAGATCATGGAGGAAGGGAATAACCTTGAGAATCCAGCAAAGAGGGAAGAGGCAAAACACAAGCACTCAACAACAGCCAAATAGACTAACCTCACCTAAGAATTATTTATATGTGTATGCATTTGTGCCTTCAAACAGCTTAAAATTCCAAATAGTGTTAACCTGGACAAATATACGAAATTTGGGAGCAAAAAGTGTATTCCCACTTACAATGTCTGAGCAGGTTGACCACAGTACTTCTGACATTTAGAAGCTTGATACGATCCCCTGTAGTCACACTTCTCAGAGCAACCGGTTGATGGTGAGTGATACGCGGGCCAATATCGCCCAATACTCTGTCCATTGACCCATGCTTGACCCTTTCCCATGCTAGAAAGATTCACAGCTAAAGGACCCTTTCCTTCGGGGAGAAGAAATGTGGCCTGAAGGTAAAAGATAGAACATCAAACTGAGCACCTTAAGAGGCAACTACATAATTATTTTATTTTCATCTTTCTCCCCATTTTTCCTTTGGACACTCAAAGTAGTATTGTTCAAGTAAGATTTAATCAGCATGTGAAACAAATGAAGTTGGAGAATCCAGTTTAACAGAGCAATGTCAACCTTTGTCCGTGACATATTTGTCACCTAAAAGAGTTGAAGTTTGCAAAGAGGAGTATTACTTAATGGCCGTGGTTGTCTGACCAGTAGAGAAGGGGCAAGTAAACCTACCCAATACCACATTTTCCAAGATAACGTATATCCCATGTTTTGTCACCAAACATGAGATATGTGGTCCACTTCCATTTATACTCCAATCCAATGCTTGAATCCGGCCAAAAAAAAAAAGGGGCCATATGTCCAAAGCAGGCTGATGGAATTCTAGCTTACATACAAGACTAACTCTGTTTTAGCAGGAATCGCTCTTAAAATACCTACTTATCTAAGAATATCACAAAGCACCAAGCATCTTTAGGAATGATAAAACATCTGATAAGCAAATTTGACTTATTCAGTACCAATTCCAGCTTCAATTTCATCTAAAATTACAAGATAATATTACCACAGTTGAGGACAGTTCTATTATGATTTCTTGTTTTCAGAAAACTGATTCAATCTCCTCCATCAAACATCTAAGCACTTAAGTCCGGACACTAAATGTCAGTGAACTTAACATGTTATTATCTCCATTGAGAAACCTAATAACAGGGCGGTTAGAGCTGCTTTAGTTTGTTTCATAGCTTGAAACCTTCATCTAGAAACAGCAGAGGCAGATAACTAGTTTCTCAATTTCCGAAGCAGCTTTCCTCTCGTGGAACTCCATCCATCCACGCAATCTTTAGTTTTTAAAACCAAGATCCCTAAATCTTTAGGGGAGATACCATGTTGGGCGTCCTTGGGCCACCCTTGATGTCAGCTAAATTTTGCAACGATATATTCCATTTTGCCAATACAGCAAAACCTCACTATGATGAGAAGTGGAAAGCTGATGAAAATTGAAGTTACACGCTTTCAATTGATCTTTGGTGTATGTAGGGTGTCAATAGGGCATAAGAGGCCTTACTTAACTGAATGCTATAATGCTCAGTGGATAATGGCTTTAACTTGATCTAAACCAACAAATTTACTCATGAATTCTCTTTCAGAAACCCAATATGCACAAACTTTTTACATGGGCTCTTCTATTCTCCCACAGTACCTGTTTCCAACAGATATGACATGGGTATGCATGTGGCATATATGTGTCCAACACCCACACCAAAATTTTCTCAGTTCAGAAACCCAAATGCTCAAACTGTGTTGCATGGGCCCTTCTATTTTCCCATGTACCAGTGTCTGACACACATGGTAGGGGTGCGTGTCTGACATGTGTCCGAAACCCGCACTAAATTTAGGCACTTAGATCCTTTAGGATTTAAGATACCTGAAGAGAAAGCTGCTCGCATTACCTAGGAAATTTTTTCCACTTTTCACACGGTTTGGAGAAAGGAATTCCATCCTTTTTACTTATTCCTATTTGATCTCGAGTACATTCAAATATTTCAAAACCTATTCACTAAGCACACCATATAAGTATAACACATAAATACCAATATACCAATACATAAAAGTATTTAAGATGCGTCCCCAACCCTCGGACCCACAACCCAACATCCTTGAGGTTTAAGCTAAATAAGTTGCGATGCTTGGAGACAAACTCGCACTCTATACTCCTAGCCCAGTCCACAGGACCTCAGAGCTTCAGCACTGGAATTTTTTTTCCAAAAAGTTTTGGCTTTGTCCAACAGCAATTTTATATGAGAAATGCAGAAAAAAATAACCAACCAATTTTATTCAATATTGCTTCATGTTCCATAATTATGAGATGTCTGATCCACATACCTTGTACCATATCAAACTTTCATTAACTGGAATGGCACTGCCCTGAATCCATAATGAACTATTTGCAAGACTTATGTTACCAAGTCCAAGGTACTCACCTTCAAGTCCCACCTAAAAAGAAGTAGAAAGATCACCGATCACACAATATCTCATGTTAAGATAAAGAAACAAACTCGAAAAAGAAATCTCCCTATAGTGAGCACAATACAACAAACAATTCACACTTAAAGCAAGAAGAATCCCATGAACTTTCTCATAACAAGGCAGCAAAAACATGTGCCCCCCACCCCCCCCCCCCCCCCCCCCCCCACACACACACACACACACACACACACACAAAATTTAAAAAAAAATTATTTGTTTCTTTTTTTTGTTATCTTTCTTTCCTTTTTGGGGGCTTACTCGGGTTTGTTTTGTTTTTCTTTTGTGCATGTGGGCGGGGGGCGAGGAGTTTTGGTCCCCCCCAGTGTGTACTTTTGGTTTTTACTGCCCGACATTCACAAATTTAATTGACAAATGCAAGTTTAATAAGTCATCACACACAACTACTAACAGATTTTCATGGGGTATCTAAGAAAGTAAATTTTATTTTTCAAGATGTCTAACTTTAAACATTTTGCTAAAACTTTTCCCAAAGCTTAGAAGACAATGTTCCTACCGGTAAACTTTGCTAACATTTTATGATCAAAACATGGCTGGCCATTCATTTAACGCAATGACTACTTTCTGTTTCTTTGATGTTCAAACTAGTACCTGTCCCAATTACCAAACTGTTTTCTTTGACTTTAATTCACAAATTCTGGCTGTACTCTCTACCACTGCATGTGCAAGCTTCACCTTTTTCCTAGTTCAACTGCCGCCAGTTTATCAAGCATTATAAGATGAAAGACCGTAAATGAGTGATGTCATGAAAATTCTATGAAACTGCTTACAGAAGTAAGTCACTTTCTTACAGAAAGATACCATATGAGCATTTCCGGAAGACAAATCAAGGAGAAAATGCTTTTAAGTTAAGGTTGAATTAGTTACAATTTCGAAAGTAGTTTCTGAAAAGAAAAAGGATAATCAAGTACGAACTGCTTAGTGAATAATATTACCCAATCTTCTGTACAGGTCCAGCATTTACAGGGAATTGATAATCTACTACAAAGTTCACAATATTTCTGATTGCAATATGAATTTGTATAACTACAGGCTGAACCTGATAGGTCCATTCCGTAGAAGAAAGGTTCCCCTTGACATTCTTCATATCAGCAAGAACGACGGAATGAATTCCTGCTCCATCTATATCGAACCATGGCCCATAGTTCTGCATTAGCACAATATGACAACGCATTTTATCAATGTAAGCAAGTGGAAACCCTTTATAAAAATTTAGACAAAGACACTCGGGAGTCGGGATAGTTGATTTGTTTTCAAGTTTATACAGTTTGATATGTGGAGCATCTGAAAACAGAAATCTTCCTTGGCAAGAAATGTTCTCAAAAATAGCAAAAACACTACACACCCTCACAATCGGGCGTACAATGAAACGGGAGTAAATAGGTGACAGACTTCAAACGTACATATAATTTTGTGCCAGATTACTACAAATATAAACAGGAATCTGTAAGACTACTACTACCTAGCCAAGAGGCCTTTGGCCTAACGCCATCAGGAGGGCTCTTAGGTGCCAAGAGAAAGGAGGTCAAGAGTTCAACTCTTCCAAGGTGCTAATCTAACTATTCTAACAATACTTACTTTTGCCAATTGAAAAAAATAAATACTACTATTACCTGTAGACCAATCATCATACTTAACATATCCAATGTGTTGCTTCCATTGTTAAGAGTAACTCTCTCACGGAACACAAAGCTTGCATCATCATGATTACCGTAACTAAATCCTACAAGAATCACAAAAGATAATGAGTCTCAATCACGGATGCCTGCACAACTATATAAGACAAGGGGGACATATTTTGGATTCCAAGACGAATTGGAATCAGGATGTCTTTAGTTTCAGCCATCAGCATTTCAATACAAGATATTAGGAAGACATATTGGGGATTCCCTAATTAAGTGTGATCAAGGATACCTGCAAAAAGCTTCAAATGTAAGAACTCAGTCGTGAATAATGTACTTGTTGGAGTTTGTCCCACATTGGTTAATTATCTCCTCCAAAACTAGTATATGAGCCTGGGCGGGCTCTCCACTCATTGCCAATTGGTATTGAGTTGGATGCTTTAACATGGTATCAGAGCTAGGGTTCAGGAGAATTTTTTCCCCCTTGTTTGTCCCATAAGTGCACCATTGTATGTTGTGATCCTTGCGTTATGGATCGGTTGTTTACCTCACCACATTCATGTCAAGGGTCACACAAGCGGTGAAGTGTTGGAGTTTGTCCCACATTGGTTAATTATCTCCTCCAAAACTAGTATATGAGCCTGGGCAGCTTCTCCGCTCATTCCACTTGGTATTGAGTTGGATGCTTTAACAAGAAAGTACTTAACTTTCTTCTTTTTCTTTTTTAAAGATGAATAATACTTAACTTTATTCTGTTTCTACTTACTAGCAAAACCCTAACTTTTTTATCAGTCATAAAAACTGAAGCTTGTCTGGTACGATTCAATAATATCAACATTCTATAGAATTTAAATACAGAATTTTCCAGGAACTCATTGCATTCACTAACTATGAAAAATAAAGAAAGAGGAAAATAAGCAGTTCGGATTTTCAACAAATTATAGCGAACCCACAATCTCATAATTCTGGGCATCTGAACCAAGTTATGCAAATGTCAACTCAGCTACAAGATAAAGTCCGGATCTTAACTGTGAAAAAACTTACAATAAAATGAGCTTAACTTTCAAATGAATTACTAAGAGCAAATACTTGGCCACCATAAGAAAAAAATAACACATAAAAAAGCTAAACAATGTCTCTTTGCATCTGTTAGAGTTACCACCTACTAGTCTTTTGTTGACAAAAACAAGAGCTGCATGTCCCAAACTTTCAACGATTAAAAGCGCTTCCTTTTCCTGAACGACCTTATTGTTTTCATTCACATTTATACTGTCAATACACACAAAAATATCAGCAATTAAAATATCTAAAGAAAACGCAACTGCAGAGTATCAAGTAACTCACAAAGTAAAATGCCAAAGATTAAATACACACATTCACTTATACAGAGCTAAAAGAATTGAGCATATATAGTTTTTTTGGGGGGACGACACGTAAAATAAGGTCCAGTATTGGAAATAGTTTTCACAGAGAGACAATATGTCAACAGAAACTTCGGAAAGTTTCTGCTCTACTTAGCTTCTTACAAGCAGCATAGCTCTATTTCACGTGAGACATATTTTTATCTGTGTGCTGTATAGGGCACACATCCATTCATATCGTCTACGGGCACACATCCACTCTGCTCAATCTAGCTTTTTAAAAAAGCATAGCTCTATTTCACGTGAGACATACTTATATCTATGTGCTGTATAGGGCACACATCCATTCATATGGTCTCTGGAGTAGAAGATGAAGCAAAGCTAATGGCAGCCCTCTAATACTTTTAATGTCAGATTAGAAACTGAAATTTGACTCGCATGCACCAAAAGTAGAATAAAATAGCCCTCTAAAGTACAGCTTCTGAAATGCCACATTACTACATGATCAAATATGACCAACTTAATCAACTTTAAATTGGCGGGCAGTGACCTGATTTCATTGATTGGCACTCCATTGAAACTTTCTGCCAATGTACTATTAAGCATTCAGCAAATAATATCAGATGAGTTACCTTGTTGTATACCATAGAAAATCACTAGTATCTTTTGTTGTATTTATCTGCTCCAGTAACTTTGACGCGGTAAATGAGTTGTTACCCCAGACACCCACTTTTTCTATATACCAACTCCATCTTGTCAATGAAAGTTCACTGACACTTTCAAAAGAGAGTGTGGCATCTTCAAGATTTCTTTGTGCAACAACCTGATTCAATTCACGCAAAGAAAACAAGGTTAAAGATACTTATATGTCTCACATGATCCTTGAACACGCTCTATATTTTTTGGTAATATCGTCCCGCAGAGATAAAATTACGAGAAACTAGAAAACAAGTGACATGAATGTACTTAAGCCTACAATGGAGAAGAACATTTGATATATGGTTGACAAACTCATTCAGGTTAAAGAGCATGCAGCAACTATAATGTTGTAGGTAAGATAAAAATTTGATTCTTATATCTTAGAGCTTGGCCAGTGTCTAAACACCAGAAAGTATATATCTACATGCCAAGTCCATGTAAAGAACAGAGCCCTTGGTTGCAAACAAAGCCAATTTGTTGGCATTCATTTGTTTATATTGACAGAGGTGAAACCTTCAAACCCCAAACTCTACAAAGCATTGAATCCAACAAATATAGCATCAACGATCCTGAATGTGGTAAGAATGTGTGAGTAATGGCTCCTCCCCATGTGATGCAAATATTCCTCATTATTTAGGGCTGAAAATGTCAGTAAGACATCTAAGACAATGGTAGAGATTGTGAAGGACTAAAGATGACACTGGACTACAGGGGACTATTTGCCCACTTACTACCCCATGTACTACATTACCACTTGGAGGGGTGGTATTAGTTAATCCGAACTTTGGGATTATTTCCCTCTTTATTCAATGGTCAAAATTCTCCACTCTTTACCATCCTTTATCCCACCCAAATAAAAATAGTACAACTAATCCTGTACTCCATACAATCTCAACTATTGTCCCAGAGACCCACATGCCCGCTTTATTCCCTTCATTAATTCCATCTTTTTCAATCCGGCAATCAAATGTTCCCTAAGAAACTATTAACTGGGATCCATTTCGCTTACAATAATTCCATCCTTTTCAATGCTTCCGAAAAACAATCCGGCAATCAAACTTTCCCTAAGAGATCATTAAATGGGATCCATTTTGCTTGCAACAACATATAGAAGCAGCATCTGATTTACATGGACACTTTGAACCCTTAATTACACATCATATCGTAATCCAAATGCGGAAAACGATCAAAGTCATTCATTTGCATAGAATGAAAGAACAAAGTACCTTAGCTGTGTTGAAAATGACATTCCTACAGTCTGGAAGAATGCTCACAGACCAAGCGGGAAGGAAGTACAGATTCCCGTTAAATGTGACGTTTGCATCCAAACTGTTGTCATAGTTAGCAAGAAAGGCCGCACAGTCATTGGAAGATTTGTAGTAAACATGCGCCTGGAAACAAAATTAATTTTGTCAAAAACATAGTAGATTGAGCGTGAACAACCAATCATCAAACTTTATAGATCTTCGACAAATTATAGAGAGTCACAAGTCCATAACAAAATATCACTAAATTAAGCAGTGAGCAACAAAAACCAGGCAGTCACTCAGAGTTGACCATATGGTAATGCATTAATATGTTTGAGGATAACCGGGACAGATAGACGCATAATACCTTAAAGATAGCACTTTAGAAAAAGAATACCCCTTGTGTAAAATGATAACACCATCACAATCCTGCAATTATTGGATTCTACTTTTGTCTGCTTGCACGAATGTATTTGCCTTGACCAAACTGACGTTCGGCACAAATACCGAGGAGCTTCCCCTATTGCCAAGTCAAATTCTGGTCTTGCCATATCAAATATCAATGACGGCCTTTCAATGTTTTGGACCCTAGTACAGCGCTCTGGCAAAACCCATAGCAGAACCTCTCTTTCCTATAGAAATCTGCTGCACACATTCTTTTGATGGGTTATAGCTTGCACACTCAATCAGATCTAATTAATAGTTTTTGCCAATGTTGGGGCACACAATGTGTAAGCGAAGGCTTTGATTGACTACACTCAAATCCTTATTTAACAAGCTCTCATTTTGATTATGTTTCCATAACCATTACCATAATAGATCTATAGAGCTTGGGTAAAAATTAAAGGTGTCAATTACAAATACCACGCAACATCACGCAAACTATATACATTCAATGAAAGATTGTGTACGTGTTCAAACTTCCAGCATACCTCTAGATTACTACCCAGGGGCTGTCGGACTGGATCTGCATTAACTAAGTATTTTTCACACTTCTTTATCGACATGTGTAAGTCACGGAGGTGCCCCCACTTTGGCTGCCTAATAAAACCTGTATAAATTGTTTGTTGTGAGGTACAGGCAAATCTGAATAGTAGGATGAGGGGAAGCAGAACAAAGAATTAATTTTCGAATATCTATTGAACTACATGACATTCAATTTGTAAGCTAATCCTAACAACAATTGAATTATGAGCATTGCGGACAGCTGCGGAGAGAAAATTATGCTCTGCCTAGCAGTGAACTATCAATATTGGAAGGAGAAGCAGCTAGAACTACAATAGTTCATGGGAACTAGTAATTTACACAGAACTCCGTGAAATACTAAATCAAAAGGAAAACCAAGCAAATACGCTAAGGGGAAATGATTTTCACACTCCTTTTTATATCATTTTCACTCCTTAATTTGTCCTGATTTAAGTGAGTTTCCAACATTACATACTCAATGTGCGCACGTTAAACAAGCAAAAGGATAATATGGTAAATTCTGATTGTAGTATTCAATGCAACAAACTGGCAAGCAGATGTTGTGGACAATGCCACATAAAAAATCTAATGCGACCAAGGAGCTTATCGTTAATGAGAATATAGTTCAACTTGATGAGTGTTGAGCTTAGGGTGAAGTTCCAGATATGTGCAGCAAAGTCCAAATAACTGGTCTATAAAATGGGTGACAGCGGAGTAGTTTTAGAACTTTAACCGATCACAGAGAATGTGATATAAAAGATAACTTTAAAGAAACGTACAAACTAGCTAAAGTGCAAGTCATGCTTAATGCTATGACGTCTTAGGTTAAAAGTAATTAGTCCTGAATGTGTATGTGAGGTAGATAGTCTGAATGAATTCATTCTTCAAGATGCAAGGATTTTACCACTTCCACGGAAGAAGCTTTGACAGTTGTCTCAGATAGTTTGGTCATACACAAGATAGGTCAGTGTACTGGACGTTTATGGTCAAGTCAAATGTGGTACAAGAAGAGAAAGGATGTGATTCATAGATGTGAATATATTTTATGTAATCGAGGAAATGCACTTACAGATAGCTGAAATGAGAAGAAGGATTTAAGTTCCTGAACCAAGTCATTGACATGAGACTCCATTGGATTGGTTTTAAGACATACAGATCTTGGAACTAAGGCTAGGTTTGGATGATATTGTGTGGAGCAAGGAGTTTGAGTACTTGAATTTCAAGACAAGGTATAATCTAATGTATGAGGTTTTCTTATTCAAATGTCTGGATTAATTGAGGAGCCTTATCCAAGCCATAATTTTATTACAATTTTCACATCGATTTTTATCATGGATTTACTCTGGAATCTAAGATTGCCATGGGAAAAGGTGGGGATCGTTGGAAATGAAACATTAAGAATCATTTTGTGAGAACCCGCCATTTATGGGAATAGAGTCCCACATCGGTAAGATGTGGGAGAATTGTCAAGTATATATGCAATACCCACCAGCTACTGCATAACTTGAGGTTAACCTTTTGAGCCACGTGGTTAGGCGAATGGTTAGCAGGTCAGCTGGAGCGGGTCGTCACACATTTTGTTACTGCAATCCGTACCAAACGTATAAATTATGGAGCCTCAGAATTACATTTTCTTTCCCCCACAAGATTCACGTCATCCAAAATGGACCAAAGTAACATCCTTGGTGATAAAGGGCCATGTTCAAAGAAGAAGACAAATGAATCACAAATATATTATGTGAATTTCATTCTAGCATAATGTTAATGCATTGAACGAGATGATAATATAGTGAATGGAATTATAGCCAAGTTTGAAAAGATTAAAGAGTGTATTGAAAACATGTCATAAGTTACCATATTCATCCAGCGGGGCATCATAGTCATAGCTTGTTGCAACCATGGGGCCTCCAGCTGTTCGTCCAAAATTGGTGCCACCAAAATACTGCGAGGAGATACAATATGGAAACAACATTTGATTTTAGTATACGGTTTACCACATAACTGGAATCAAAAGGTTAAGTTTTGTGAGGCCCACCATGTAATAGTTCTGGAAAGTGCCCCCAGTTTCGAAAAAGCGTGCAACAGCAAAAGCCAGGTCCTCAACAGGCCGGTAAGGAATTGCATTCCCAAATGCAAGGAACCTGTACCATTAATTTTTACGTTACAAAACAATTAAATATCTCTAATGAATGAAATGCATAATTTTTTCCATGTCTTTTACAAATGTTGAATGAGCTATAAAATGTTTACCATCCAGTGTAGTTTTCTGTCCACATCTTTGGCTTGGAGGGGGAATTTGGTGTAAACCGATCACAGTAGAACCCATTACATGTGTTTATCTACATTGACATCAGAAGACTTTAAATAAAAAAATAGTACCATCTCCAAACAAAACGGCTCATACAAAGCCAAATACTAAATATATCGCTGCATAACATAATAGTAGAAGTTTGATGCTTTGTCAAAAGACCACAAAGCTTCTTCATCCTGTTAGCTTTTTCACTTTTACCTTCTTCAGATTTACATTTTGATACTAAGCACATTTGCCAAGAGCATAATCAGAACTAGCTGGATGATTGTGGGCCCATTTGCTTATTTTGTTATTTACTATGATTTTTCTCATTTTTAACTTACTATTTATCTTGTTATGCTTACACTATCTTTATCTCTTCATATTTGTTTGTGTTAAGCCTAATTAAAGGACTCCTAGAGGATATATTTAGATCATTGAATGAACAAACATTATTGTTTCCTTTGGATTAGTGTGGATTTTAACTCTTCCCTAGGTGTAGATTCCTAGATTTTCTTTTATACATCAATACATAAACATAAAAATGAAAAAAGCATCTGTATGAAGCGATTGTTAGTGTCTAACTTAAAGAGGGGAATGGTTCCAGTTATAGCGTAAACACTTACAATGGGATCAGGTGCATCTTCTTGCACACACATCACCCAAGGAACAGTAGTGTTAAGACTCATAGCCGTTTCTGCAGCCCATTTGACGTATAACTTTCCTCCAATTCCGTAGGATCCCTCAACATTTCCATACTCATTCTCAACCTGTTACAACATCAGTTGAGATGTGAATTAAACAACCAAGTAATAAATTTAGGTGAATCTTCTCCTTCAACTTGACTGCGTTACAGATTTGTGATGGTAATTTGGTATCACCTCGAACCGAGTGAGACAAGCATTGATAATAGGGAAGAAACCAAATCATACAAGGGTCACAATTTTTTTTGCTGAGATTACAATACCAAAACAAGAAAAAATATTGCCTTTGGGCATGGCATTTTCTCTGTCTCAAACTTTGACTGCTCAAGACCACACTCTCACATCAAAAAAGAAATTAAAAAAGAAACGGGAAAAAAGACTGTTTTGACTCTTAATTAGGATGAGGATTCAAACTTATCTATTTGACTGTGTTAGTTCTTGCCCAGTGTGAGACACCTAGCAGGCTAGCTAGGTCTATTTCAAGCTATCAGACAACAATGGGAAAAGATCTGTTTCGAAAGGGGGGAAAAAGCATTCTGGTGAAGTGGCGGCAATATAAAAGAGACAAGTTGTCTAAGGTGGAATAACAACCATAACACGGACCAAATAACATCGGAATGGAATGTATAGGAGGAGTCCAAAGAATGTGGCTGGGGCTATGAGAAAGGGTACTTTTGCCTTTGACTTAAGCTAAAGACTGCTTTAGAAAGAGACTGTTAAAGGAATGGACCAACTTAGCCATTCCATGTTGAAACATGATGCATTGAGAGTTATTTTACCAACAAATGATGGTGTCACTAGTCAAGAACTGAAGTTAAATATCTGAGAGAAGACTATAAGACAACAAAATTATCGCAATTACTGCCTATGAGCATAATCCTTTCCCTCTGTTTTACTTCTCTAAAACCATATTTTGAAGCCTGACCAGGCAACATGATAGCCCAATGACATCTTCTGATTCGTGATTCGTTAAATTGTAGCCAGGAAAAAGCTGCCTGCTGTTGCAACTAATAACAGTTGAGTTAGAATGTGAAAGCACAAATGGCGTACTCCTTATGGTTACATGGTCTATGGACAGAGAAGAGCATGCCTCCAATTGTCTTTAAATCATCTGCATAATAGCTCATACAGTCTACAATAGTCAAAATAGTTCATAAACCACATCTGGAAGATACCAAATGATTATCGAAACAAATGCAATATTTCCTAGAAAAGGACAGGAAAGTAGTTTAAAGAACTTATGTGTCAAAAGGCAAGCAAAAAATATAAAGAGGAAACCACCTGTGCAAGGATTATTGGCCCTCCTTGTGATGCAAATAGATTCTCCTCTTTCATTAAGTCGACAATTTTTGCAAGAAAACGCTTCATTTCATCCTGCACTAACGATGGGAGTTCAGGAACAAATTAAAATTTTGAAGAATTGCACACTAATTCAAAACAACTGTGTTAACAAGAAAGTATTCTTGAATAATTTTCTATAGGATGATCATAGCACCTCTAGAGTTCACAGTGTACCTTGAATAGATCATTTGTTGTTCGAAACTGGATTCCAGGTATGAAGTGTAACCAAAGTGGGAATCCCCTGTTGAAAAAGAAAGGGGGGCAAAAGGAAGATGCTTTAGAACTTGTTCAAGAACACTATTACGGTTAAAATCTGCAATTCAGAAGCATACATTCGTAATTCACTTTAACCTCCATTAAAGTTTGCTGCCATTGATAATAGCAGACCAGACTTGAATTTAAGAATGACAACAATGGTTAACGTACAGTGGAGCAAATAATCAGGAGATTATTATGCTATAATACGGTACCTACGGAAATGAGTGAAGCCATAACTTTGGCAAAATTCACTTGAAGATATTTGAAAAACAAAAAAACGGGAAAGAGATGAGAGAGAGCAATGTGGGTGTCTAGAATGTGTAGACTCCATACAGAACTAACTTTTGGCATTAAGTACCCAAAATGGCTCTCCTCAACTTGTACCCACGATGTAGATGTTGGTATGCAGGGTTTTTGACCATTGAACCAGTGGTCAAACAATAAGACAAGTGAATGAACAAAAACTAACCCATAATTCCACTCAGCACAAGCATAAGGACCAATCCTCAGGTGTACAAGGAGGCCAGCTTCTTGCACCGTCTTTACAAACTTTACCAGGTCAAACCTGCCTTCAAAGTAGTACTGCAATATTGCGGATAATCTAAATAATGAAGAATCAAATAAAATATGAGAGATATGATAGAAGAGAAGGCAAATTGGTTATTGAGGTTGGTTAGCCAGATTATTGTTTTTTTGTTATATAGATAGCAGAAACCTTAGTTTAACTTTACCAAGAATCAACACATATAAATGACGTAATGAGAAGTGGAAGCTTCACCACAGCTCCACGAAATTTCCCTATCCCATTCTGTTATTCTTCCATAAAAGAGCATATGAACTAGAGTGCTCACACTTCCATTTGAGACTGAGTGCTCGCTAAAGCTTAAAACTACATTAGTTCATGTTTTAACCTGAAGACTAGGAAACTGTTGGAGAGGGGGGGGGGCGGGGGGGGGGGTGCCACCCCATAAATAAGCACCAACCGAAGCCCACATGCCCATGAACCCATACTACAAGTCCTTGTTTGTTTGACTGGACCAATTGGAGATGGATAGAGAATCGATAAGTACTCCAATACGATACTATCGAGGGGATTAATGTTACCACATCCCTAAGCTATTGCATATCTCATGTTTTGTGGGATATCACGGATGGGTATTCAATCCTAGATGCAAAAGTTTTAACCAAACATGGGCTATGTGGCCTCCTTGGATTTGTAGTCAAATCCGATGCTTAAATCAGGACAAACAAACAGTGCCCAAATGCAACCAATCGTCATAAATAGAAAGCTAATTCTATACCTCTCCCTTGACTGGCTCGTGATAGTTCCAGAAAACGTAAGTCTCAATCACGTCCAGTCCTCCTTCCTTTGATTTCCTAATAAGTTCCGGCCACACCTACAATTTTTCACAACTACATAAGCTACATTATCATAATAAAAGAAATACAAGTTAAGAAACCAGTGTCCCCAACTAATTCACGTAAAATAACATTAACTCACTTCAGGAGTGGTTCTAGGATAGTGTATGGATCCCGACTGCAAAATCCGCCTCTTCCCATCAATAACCAGTGCTTTCCCATCGTAAGTTACCGTAGTCGAAACCAGTATTTCACAACAACAGCCTGCAAACACTAGAATTACAAACAGAACAACTGCCCATATATTCTTCCTTCCCATACTTTTTCCCTCAATTGATACTTGAATACGTATATATCCGGATATGATTATACCGAAGGAAGCTACACAAGTGCTACACAGTACACACTAATCAAGTACACCCACCTTGAGTTGCATGAGCTTACATACAAAGTAGTATACATATATGTACATCTACATACTATAAAGAATGTATCAAATATTACAACCAGGGAAAACCCAATAGCACATAACAAGCAAACCCATCTTCAGTTTCAACTTCTTTTTTTAAAACAGCAAACAAATTTCGCTAATCTTTGAAATTGTTACAAAGACCGATAGGAGCGAGGACAACTTCAGTTTCAACTTCTTGTATGTGGGTGTTCATCTATATGACTATATCTATACATGTGTGCATACATCTGCGTGTATATGTATCGGCTCAGACATACATGGAGCATTCCAAGAGGAAAAGACGAATGGACCAATGACTGAGTAATAGTAATATAAATACTATAGAGCGTTTGTTAACGCCGAAAGTGAGCAAGAAATAAGTTGTTGGACGCTTTTCAAAAAAAAAAAGAAAAGAAAAGTTGTTGGAGAAACGTAAATGCGAATAGAGACCGTACCATGGAGGGGGCTGCGGCGAATTTACGAAGCCGGGGTCCAGTTCTGGATTAGGGTACAAGTTGCGGAACAGCAGCAAGTGGCTTTCAAGGGCTAAAATATGATCCGAAACGGGGAATGAAGATCGTTTAGCTGAGCATTCTCTTGGTTGGTAGTTCTCGGCGGCGGAAAAAAGGTGGAGCACGGCTAGAGGAATCTAACATTTTTTACCTTCCTTAACAAGATGGAGAACTAACGTTACTATTTTTTTGAAATTTTCTAACGTTAGCATGATATCTATGCAACTTAATGCTATGTTTGGATGAATTTTTTTTAAAAAAATTACGATAGCAATGATTGAAAATATGAATAATAAGTGAAGAGAAATGAGATTAATAATTAGAAATATGAGTAATGAATGAAAAACAATGATTAAAAATAAGAGTAATAAATATTTTCTTTGACCAAACCCACCTTGGGCAGCAATTGTCTGGTCCATACAAATGATCCTTTGATGGGCCTTTGTGTTATGGTTAACCGTTCGAACTAGACTGAGTTACTGAGAGCAAGTTTATCAGGTAAGGTAAAAAAGCTTTTTAGTTATTTTTGCTAAATGAGAAAAGGTCTCTTGCGGCAGCTTATGTAAACAGTTCGGTAAAGTCCCTCAATCTACAATTCTTTTATATTAGTACCGAAGGACTGTTCACTATGAATCCTTTTTTAATTAGCTTTTTTTTTCTTGAATGTTTTTTCTCTCTCTTGCTTTTTTCTCTGCAACGAAGGTTTTGGGATTACTGGCTTCTAGGTTTTGAAAACCCACCTCTGAAACCAGCGATTCAAAAATTCAGGCGATCGATTTCAATTTTGCCCAGCCCACATGGGTGGCGTCTAATCGTCTTCGTTCTTCAACGGAGTTCACCGGAATCGTCTTCGTTCTTCAACAGGTTTCTATAGACATCGATCGTCGGAATCAATCTTCAACGGAGGTCCGGTGACCTCGATCTCACTTGGCCCGGTGTCCGAACACCTCCTCAATCTCGTTTTTGGGCTGAACGAAGCCCATCTCTTTGTATATAACAGAGGTATGGAGTTGTATGTAGATATAGTATATATGCATGTATACTATTTTTGAATATTTAAAGAATAGAGAGAAAATTATACAGATGTTGCTGTGGTGTGGAAAGGAAAAATGAATAGGTAAAATGAAAATGTGTACTGTTCATCAGCATTTTTGACTATGCACCCATAACCTTGCTCTAAAAAGACAAGTTAGCTACTTGGGGGATGCAAGTGGATGACAATTGTGTGCTCCGCATTAATGGTAAAGAGACACACCTCCATTTATATTTTTCCAGTGTGCCTTCTCCTTTATGGTATGGCAGCAAGTTCTGGTAAGATCTTTGATGCGAGGCATTCCTAACACCCTCACGGACATTGTGGACGGGATTGTTCAGTATGGAACGTCCAAGGGTATTCAAAATTTAGTGTTATATAGCTCCTTAGAGTAAGTTTATCAGTAGTTTGGTAAAATTGCTAGTAAACAGTGCACTTTTTTCATTTTACCTATTCATATTTCTTTTAACACTACATTAATACCATCTATTTAACCTATTCTCTATTAAAATATTATTACTTTTATTTCTCTTTTTCTTTTTTGAGGGGAGAGAGAGAGGGAGAGTGAAAGAGAGAGAGAGAAAGGAAACAATAAAAAAGTAGCTTGCTTATGAATAGTTGTGAGCTATTTTTAGCTCAGAATTGTAGATGGAGGCAAAATGCCTCCTTCTTTAGCTGCTCTGCTATTCGGGTACATTTTCCCTTTTTGTGAGGTAAAATGGCTATAAAGCTACTTTGAAGTAGCTGATAAACTTGCTCTTAGCAGCTGCAGTATATGGTATTTGGATTGAAAGGAATGCTAGAGTGTTTAAAGGCCTATCTAATCCGGTTGACGTCGTGTCCCGTAATGTTGTTAACTCTATCAGTGATTTTCTTTGCTCCAAAAGATGTGTTAAGAACTCCTCTTGGAAGACAATTGGAGACTTCCAGATAGTATTTTTTCAATATAAATCTGTTGATTCATTCGTTGTACCAGTAGATACCATATACTAGTTGTTTGGGTTTCCCACTGGGGATGCCCCTTTCATGTCTTGTAGTGGGATTTTTGTTTCACACTGGGGTACACCCCTTTTAGTTTGTATTCATTTGAGCTTTTTATTGAAATTTGTGCTTATCAAAAAAAAAATCTAAATTCTGATCCAAACAAGGCATAAGTTGTGTCAAAACTAACTTATCAAAAAAAAAAAAAATTTGTGTCAAAACTAGGTTAAATTAGGTTTAAAACAACATTCGTCACCCTCTTAAGGAAAATAATTCTGTTTTTTGTTTTGAAAATAAAACTAAAAAATTGTTACACATCGTCTAAACGTATTAAACTTTGACGAATGATATTATTTTATTTCTTAATTTAAGGGGAGTGCTTTTGCCACTCGTTTTTTTACTAACGCCACTCCCTTTTGTATCTTTAGTAGATGATTTATTTTGTGAAAGAATGTGAGTGGTACTAGAGAAAAGCGATGTGACAAAATCAATTCTCTAATTTAATTGACGGTTTCTTTAACCCATGACATATGTTTTTTTTTTTTTTTTTATCCTACCCATGACATATGTTGATTCATCATTCTTGCAACCAATTTCTTATAAGTTGTGAATAACTATGTTGTGTACATCACTACATCATGTAAGCTACCCAAGATCTCTGTTGGACAAAACCACCTCACTTTTCCTTTTTTTTTTTCTTAAAAAAAACACTGAGTGCAGACATCCCAATCCGGATCTCGGAGGGTTTTTGTCCACCCCGATGATGAAATAAAGGAAACGATACCTTTATGAGTTTGAATAAAGGATTCCTCTCAGCCCATATAAACCAAATAAGCCAAAAACCCATATAAGTCCAGAAAGCCCAAAAAGCCCCCTGGACTGAATCTGAAGCACCGCACGGGACGCTTATGTATCGCGCGGCATATCAAAATTCAATACACCGCGCGCTATCATGATGTGCACCGCACGGTATTTCAGGTAAAGTTCTGACTGGCTCAGAAAGCTGTCGGCCACGCCAAATTGAGCCACAGCTACTAAATGGCTCAGCCGAAAACACACTTCTGCCCGCCCAGAAAATACCTCCACTATTTAAAATTCAAAATTCTTGGCTTTTTACCTATAAATAAACCCCTCCACTCAAGGGAAATGGGCTCCTTTTCTAGCTTTTGAGCATCTTTACTCCATAAGCTTTCTCTCTATAGCTTTCATATTCATTTTTCATTTTCAAGTCTTGAAGATGTTATTCCCAAAAGATATTCTTTGAGTACTTTCACTCACTTTCCTCCCCATTATTGAAGTTAGCCTCTTACTAACTTCAAAATTTCATCCCCCAAAATACCAAATCCTCTCTCACACCCATACTTTCCTTGTCTCATCTAACATTCCCCATCCACATCCTTCACCATCCGTGTTCATTGTGCACCAACCATCCTCGATCAACCTCAAGACCAAGAGAAACTTTGATGTATACCGGGTATACCAACCCCTTGGTATCCCCTTCCAGTCCGTTTCTTATTTTTCGGCCATTTTCCGATCACATTTGGATGATCGGTTCTGTTCATTTTGTCGAGTTCGACGAGAACCTTAATCATACAAAAAATCGTGTTTATCGGACTTTATTTGATACATGATCGGCACACGTGACAATGAAAAAAAAAAACAAAACTGGGTTCCGATTCAGTGTGTTTTTTGGACCCAATTTTGATTTTCTTCAATTTTCACATGTACCGATCATGTACCTAATAAAATTTGATGAACAAGATTTTTGGTATGATTAAGGTTCTCGCCGAACTCTACAAAATGAACGGAGCCGATCATCCAAATGTGATCGGAAAATGACCGAAAAATGAGAAACGGACTGGAAGGGGATACCAAAGGTGTTGGTATACCCGGTATACATCAAAGTTTCTCCAAGACCAAAGGTAAAACTAAGTTTCCTTGGGTTAGGCTCTGTTCTGGCCCTGAGGAGAACTTTTCTGTTGTCAGATCTAACCTTTTTTGGTTAGGTTTTGACTTAAAAATAATTTTCTGAAAACAAAGTAACTACTGTGCTGAGGCCACCATGTCGCGCGGCTATTCATTCAATCGCGCGGCGCTTCAATTACTGACGCCTTCTTAGTCAGGCTGTCTGGATCTGGATTATTGTTTGTTGGGACTGTCTGTATCTGCTGCTTACTGTTTTTATCACTTTTGAAGTAAGACTATATCTACAAACCATATTTTATCTATCAAATAAGGCTTTTTTTGATCATCTCGAATGATCAAACACACCAAAAGACGTTTTATGGCCATGGCTTAGAAAAATGGTAATCCTTTGAGATGATCTGACTGTTATATGGCCTTCGTTGAATTTTTGAAACAACACGGTGAAAACAATACGCCGGGTGACATTCTGAATGCTTTTAACAGTCTGACAGCAGAGTGGGTACCACGCGCGGCATACTGAAGGGCCGCGTGCGGCATTACGATGTGTCGTGCCTGAAGTAATCACGGTCCAGACAGCTTGTCAAGTGTTTTTCCATTTATTTGCATCACTCTTATCATCTCTATACAGACAGCACCACGAACACACCAATGTGATAAATTTTTCGTATCCCTTCTCCATTATTTGCTTTTATTAAAGAGCTCAATAATCCGAATGGTATTTGAGATTTCCTCTTTTGAAAACATTAAGTAGAGACCGGTTTCACCGGGCGAATGGGGTGCTTTTTAAATAAAAATCTTTCTCATTCGTAACGTGGCTCCCGAACCCAAGATCTCGACGTTTTCGCTAGACCAAAAGCCTTTTTCAAATGAGTTCTCGGTTTCTCAAATCATCCATCTCAAAAATTCGGGTGGCGACTCTTCGAGTTGGCGCTTCTAAGGCACGGGAGCCCACACTGAGGTTACTAAAACAAGTTAATTTGTAAAGAATATTGTTCTGATACCAGTTACTACCTTAGAGTTTGGATCCTGACTCAGATGGAACGATAGCTATATCCAACTATTGTCTTTTCATAGTAGTCTTCTTGGTCAGTAATACAAACAAAGTAGCAAGTCGTTTTTATCACTCCGCTCCTTAGACTTGTCCATGATTGAAGCCGATGTAAACGATTAAGGGGTGTGGCATAGCAGGAATACATTCAGATAAAATTTCACGTAGGCACCTGACTTTTTACACAAATCACACGTAAACATCTAATCTTTTTTAAATTTTATATAAACACCTTAATTTTCTAAAAATTCATCAATTCAACACCTGACCTTTCTTAAATTTCATATAAACACCTGAATTTTCTAAAAACTCATCAATTCAACACCTGCTGTCACCCGTCCGTTTAAAACCAAACGGAATGGCTGAGTTGTTCCAAGCAAAAAAAGTACTCCAATTTTTAATTCGTTTGAACCAGTATGAATATCTTATTTTTTTGATTATTTTATCCTAAAGAATCATAATTAATTTTTTACTCTAAATTTCTCGTTAGTCAGTCCTAAGAAAGTCGTCAAATCAAATATCTCTTAGGGTTAACTAACGATAACCTTAGAATTAAAAAATAATTATGACCATTTAGAATAAAATGATCAGAAAAATAAGACTTTTGTACCGGTTTAAACGGATTGAAAACTGTAGCATTTTTTTTTCAACCATACTTTTTACTCCCTCCGTCCCAAATTAGATGTCAATTTTTGAAATCTGTGTCAATTTCAATTCGTTATATCTTCCAATGTGTATCTCGAAACATATGCAATATGGATTTCGTTTGATAGTTTTCGATTAGTTCTATTATACAAAATTTTCAAACTCATGAAAAACTTTATAGATTAAAAGATATAAGCGATGAAAAATGACACGGATTTCAAAAATTGTCATTCTTTTTGGGACGGAGGGAGTAATATATAAACGGTCTATACATGGTTAAAAAATTAATTGCTCTAATTTTCAATTCGTTTGAACCGATGTGAAAATCTTATTTCTCTGATCATTTTATTCTAAATGGTCATAATTAATTTTTGACTATAAGGCTATCATTAGTTAGCTCTAAGAAATATTTGATTCTACGACTTTCTTAGGGCGGACTAATGAGAGCTTTAGAGTAAAAAATTAATTATGGTTCTTTAGGATAAAATAATCAGAAAAAATAAGATTTTCGCACTGGTTCAAACAAATTAAAAATTGGACCACTTAACTTGTTTTACTTGGAGTACCTCAGCCATTCCGTTTGGTTTAGATAGGGAGGTGACGGCAGGTGTTGAATTGATGAATTTTTAGAAAATTCAGGTGTTTATATGAAATTTAAAAAAGGTCAAATGTTTATATGTGATTTATATGAAAGGTCAGATGCTTAGGTGAAATTTTCCCTAGTTAAAAATTATGTTTAAGAATGTACAAATTAAACAACTTAGATCATCATTATGAATTCAAAGTGGGGAAAGAAAATAAAAGAATCTAAAATGGGCAAAGGAAGAGTTTAGAGAAACATGAGAGTTGACAGAAAAAATTGTAAGCCATTTAAAAACTTTTAAAAATGTTCGTCAATCATACAGAGTCTCGTGTCGGATCCTAACATGATAACATCATTGAATCATAAAAATGGGTGACATAGAGAAGGATAAAAAGAAGCTTTTCCTCTTGTTCTTTTTTGGGTGGGAATTTTCTACACGACGCGAGAGCCCGATATAAAGTTAAGTTAGCTATTTTTGACATGAAATACGAATATAACACAACACGGTAGTACAAAAAGCTAAACAGGTCGGGTTAGGGTTAAGAAAATTTTGACACGAACACGAAATTAGCGAGTTAGAGTTAGCTGTTTCTGACACGGAACACGTACATGACGCAACGCAATAACACAAAAAACTAAATAGATTGGATTAAGGTTGAAAGGATCCTGACAACACAAAACATGATACGATACGATGTCCACCCCTGCTTCTTGCTTATTTTTAATACTACAATCATCTCAATTGGGTTTCTCCCGAATGGGTTGTTTCTTGTTTCTGCAGGAAAATGTTTAGTTGGTTTGGGATAGTATGTGGGATGAATCTCCACCATCTTGGTTACTTGGTCCCTTGTTTAAAGACGAATTTTTATCTTCACGATCATTTTTTTGTTGTTGGTTTCCCGCGAGTAACCTTAAAATCAAGTTTTGAACACATTGAGCTACTTGGATCATCAAAATTCGATTGGGAAAGGGGAGATGCGGATTGATCCGGATTTTGTTCAAATCCGGATGTCCGAATTTAGCTTCGGTCTGCACCTCCCCTTTTCCGATCGAATTTCGATGATCCGAGCCGCTCAATATGATTAGAACGTGATTTTAAAGGTATTCGGGAGAAATTAAGCAAAAAAATGACCGGAAAGGGTTTCATCTGAACAGTTTTTTTATTGAACTATTCAATAAAAAACTATTCAGATGAAGCCCTTCCCGGTCATTTTTTTGCTGATTTTTTGCGGGTTCCCTTAAAATCACTTTTTGAATACATTGAGCGGAGATCATCAAAATTCGATCAGGACGATATTTAACGGAGCCTTTAATGAAATCCGTTAGTCATTCAGACGGAAGGAGGCGTTTTGATTAACGGAAGATAATGTTGGGAGCAAAATTGAAGTTTTTAAAAGGTTGAGAGTCTAATTGAATTTTGGTGTAAAGGTTGGGGGGTATTTTGAATTTTTCCCTTTATTTATGGGGGCGACTATTCGCAGCCCTTTATTTTCTCCCATAACCTGTTAAAAATTTTTGAAAATTATATTTCGGTAACCACATGTCGAAACTATGTTCAACCTTCAGTAAACAACTGCCGAACATACATTTCGGTAAATAGCTGTTGAAAATAAGATTATATTTCGGTAACTACAAGTCAGAAATGCACAAAAAAACACATGTTTCGGTAATTGGATGTTGAAAATGTATCTCAATTTCGGTAACTAACTGTCGAAAGTGTATCTCAATTTCGATAACTAACTGTCGAAACATATGGAAATTTTTAACGGGTTACGGGAGAAAATAGAGGGCTGCGAATAGCGGCGCCCTTATTTATTGCACCAAAATAGTGAAACTTGATATATTGCTATGAATGGTTAATTACTTGTTGCCCCCTTTATCTATACACATTTTTCACTTTACCCCCTCCTATTATAGAATGCTACAACCTACCCCTTTATCTTCCAATTCCTAATATATAAGGCCTCCCGTTAGTTTAAGATCCAAAAAATGGTCAAAGAGGCATGTGCATGTCACATGATCTAAAAAAAAAATTTAATAAATACACATGATAGTAGCGGTAAATTTGGATCCGGGGGTTCTGTGGTGTCCCAAGTCACCACAGAGGTGTAGTGATCCAGAACGACATAGTTTTAGGGTTGCAAAAGTTTTAAAAGAAAGGCCGAAAGACCCCCTTTGGTGGAAAGCCGAGCAAAAAAATTAAGTACTCCAATTTTTAATCCTTTTGAATCGGTATGAAGATTTTATTCCTTTGATCATTTTATTCTTAGAACTAATTAACGAGAGTTCTAGACTTAAAAATTAATTACGACCATTTACGATAAAATGATCATATAAATAAGATTTTTGCACCGGTTTAAACGGATTAAAAATTGGAGCACTTAATTTCTTCGCTCGGCTTTCCATCATGTGTATTTATTAAATTTTTTCTTTTTTTACAGATCATGTGACATGCACATGCCCCTTTGACGATTTTTTAGATTCTAGACTAATTGCAAGCATTATGTGTCAGGAATTAAAAGATAAAGAGATAGATTATAGCGTTCTATAGTAGGAGGGGATAAAGTAAAAAATATGTATAAATAAAAGGGGCAACAAGTAATTAACCCCGCTATGAATCATTCCATTTATTGAACAATTGAATTTTTTTTTTAACAGGAACAATTGAATTTAGCCCTTATTCGGTTATAGGTTTTGATTAGTGTTTTTGAATAAAGGTACAGAGACAAAGAAGAGTAATGATTGTGGAGAGAGATAAAAAGTCCTGAGACCAGATCCCCTGTCCCAAGCCTCCAAGCCGTTGATCTCGCAAATCAACAGTTGAGATGTGCCGAACACTTTTTGCTCCAACCAAAACGACGTCGTTTTGGCTCGGCACATTTCAACCGTTGATTTGCGAAATCAACGGCTCGGAGGCCTGGGACAGGCGCCTGTCCGAATTTCACTCGAACAGGGGATCCTCGGTGTAAAAAGTGGAGAGAGATAGAATAAGAAATGAGAATAATAATTAAAAAATTAAAGAGAGAAAAAATATAAAAGTTACTTTTTTCTAAAATTTTGATTTTGTGAGTTCCAAACCGAGTACGGGCTACGCGGATTTCTCTCACAAAAATATCCGTAGCGTGTGTCTGCTCGATTTGCCCCACGTAGTAATACCCATATTATTTTTTTTTTTTGACGCATAGCTCATAAAGACGCCAACGAAGCCAAATCCACAATCAATCACCCGCATTTCGAAATCGCCCATTTCAGACTCCAGTCGGATCATCCGCCCAATCGAAGTAAAAAAAATGTTCGTAAGAATTTCAGCTCACTTTACGTTTTTCTGTTCACAGATTTAGATCAATTACACTTGCTATCATTTTGTTTCTTTTTCTGAACTAACGTTGATTTGTTTCTTGGCTGGTTTATTTGTTTTCTTCCCTGATGATTTGGTTGTTCTGTTTCTAGTTACTGAGAAACTACTGAGACTGTAACTTGTAGTGAATAATGAGAAAGGCAAAAGCGTGTAGCATAGTAGTTAGGTATTCTTAGTTTCAGGGAAGAAAGACTGCGAAATGGAATTGAGAATCTTGCTTTTCTTTGTTGGTTTATTATTTTGAGCTGATTTTTTTTTTGCAGCCAAACTGGGTAGTGGTGATTTGGGCTTTTAGCCTTGTTCGATCTGTGGTACGACCTTACTAATACCCAGTGAGAATCCGCACCAAAGCCATAATTTGACAATTATTACAATTTTTTGTATTTTAATTTTTTGGCGAATTTCAAGTCCACCCTTTGTTATGGTCTTTTGCCAAATCTCACACTGTCACACCAAGTGAACTGACCTCCATTGAGATATGACTTGGGTTTTATCCAATGATCTAGATTTGAGTTTGTGCAGCAACATGGCTCTTTTTTGGTCTTTTTGACTCTGTAATAGGCTAAAAATTTTCTTTTGCAAAGTCTTTTTGGCACCAACGCCTCTCGCTAGGAATTCATGGTCCAGCGTCTGCGTATATATCACCTCAAAAACTTCAAAGGGCAACAACCTATTTCTTAGCTAGATCTAAGGTGATATCTGCATTTCTACAAACTTTACTACATAGTAAGGAAAGAATTTTTTTCCCCACTTTAGTAAAGGCATATTGGTTTTACCTAGGTTTTGTCCTATTATTATGCATTTGGTCGGTAATAGATTCAAGGGAAATCGTAGGACAGCACTCCCGTAGTTTTTCAAAAAAAAAAACCATGTTGTAGTAGCAAGCTTAAGGTAGTCGCATTACCATACATGTTGGCACTCCAAAATTTAATAGTTTGCGCTCCACAGAAGTTAGAATCCGGGATTTATTCCTGCTTGTTGTCACTGTTCTCATGTTTGCCATTAACTGGTCTATGTCTCATGTGGCTATTTCCCTCTTACAGTCTGGATTTATTAATTTCGGATTTCATACACTGCAAGAATTTGTTTGCTGAGATACTTTGATGATGAAGGCTATGGAGTTGATAAGTCTGCAGCTTGATTTTCATCTTACAATAGACTGTATTACTTTTTGTTTTGAAGATTGTATCCACATTCTGACTCTTAGTGCATGGAAACTGATACTCATGCAACCCATGGAGAGTACTTTTCTTGGATCTCTCAATTCTCTCCATCAGCTTTTACTACAATGGCAGCTAATACTTTAGTTTAATTTTTTTTTAAATTGTATACTTTTTGCGTCACTTGTCAACCTACCTTTATGCAGTTCAGATTGATCTAACCAAATATTATGACACACTCTCAATACTATGATTACAGGTGTAACAACTGTTTGATATGTTTCAATGAATGTGAAACTAACTGATTAATGGAGACAGTGCTTGGGGTTTTTATCGGGAGAGAAACTTATTGAAACACCTTATTCTTAGATGTATATGAAGCCTCGATACTACTCAGATGGAATAAACCTTTTATGACCTCCTCAATTTATAATAAATACCTTCTCACTCAACTTAAACCTTAATTCATGGATCCTAACCTTGAGTAGCACCCATTTTTCAGATTGGGCTTTGGGGATATTGGCTCCCATTTGTAAACAATGGATATATCTACAATGGACCGTGGACAAATCACTCTTCTAGGATCTGCTGTCTGTGTCTTGCTTACAATGCACTTCACGATACAGCTTCTGTCACAGCATCTCTTTTACTGGAAGAACCCAAAGGAGCAGAAGGCCATAGTCATCATCATTCTTATGGCTCCAATATATGCCGTTGTTTCATTTGTGGGTTTGGTGGATATCCAAGGAAGCAAGCCATTCTTCATGTTTTTGGGTTCAATAAAGGAATGTTACGAAGCTTTGGTGAGTGCCTTTTCAATCATGATTCGATTTAATCTTATGATTTTGCATTTTGGTATGCCCTTCTTACGTAGCTCAGTGGTAGATCATCTTGAGTCTTGCTGGTTTTTCCTCATCAATGAAGCTAAACCTCTCTCTTTGCTTGTAGGTGATTGCTAAGTTCTTGGTGCTTATGTACAGTTACTTGAAAATATCCATTAGCAAAAACATAGTGCCAGATGAAATCAAAGGACGGGAAATTCACCATTCATTCCCAATGACTCTTTTCCAGGTGGAGAAAGTTTTTTCCTTCTCTTATAAACTGTCATAATTCTAGCAAAATTATCCAAGTAGCAATATGAAAATTTGTTTCTGCATGTTGGTTTTGGATATTAAGTAATGGTCTTCTGTAAAAAAACTAAGGAAAGTAGAATTTCATGGGGTGAAATAAGTTGGGCATTAGAATCTGGCTATTCTATAGAATCTGCTATGATGAAAATTAGTTGGATCAATATCACTATACTCTATTGCTCTGATCTTATCAAGTCAAAATTTGAATCACATTGGGCCTAGTGGTCTTCACCACTTCCTCCCACTCTACTACCAGAACAAGGTGAGTCCTGAAACTTGCAATTTCACCTGTAAGCTTTTGCCGATCCCCAATAAAGTGATGTTAATATTCTCTGATGTGGCCGAATCTGAACTGATTTCCCGGAGAGTTATGTTTAACATGTTTCATGAGGTTCAATACAGATAGCACATTAGTTGGCATTAAGAGGGAGGGAGGGGTGGGGGGAGGCAGATTGGTAACTTTTGGACCTTTTCGCTCTCTCTGTAAGTCTTAGTAATTGTTAATTTTGGCTGCTTTAGCATGAACTTGGTTTCCACAAGATAAAAAAGGAACTTGGTTTCCAAAAGGGGGAATATTGTAACAAACTACATTTCAGTCCAATGTTCCTTAATTTTAGCTTCTTGCAAGATGAGTTTGTGAGTTTTCCACCATGTGCGATGATGACTCCTAAAACAAGTCCAGCTTCACTGGGTTTTTCAATTGATTCTGTTCATGAGGCAGATATTTGACCATTTCTTCTTCTTACAAACTGCAGCCTCATACTGTGCGTCTAAACCACAAAACCCTGAAGCTTCTCAAGTTCTGGACTTGGCAGTTTGTTGTCATTCGCCCGATATGCTCCTTTTTTATGATAACGTTACAGATTCTTGGAACGTATCCCAGTTGGTTGAGCTGGACATTCACCATGATTCTCAACGTTTCAGTTTCATTGGCTCTGTATTCGTTGGTGATATTTTATCACGTCTTTGCAAAAGAGTTGGAACCTCATAAGCCTCTTGCAAAGTTCCTGTGCATCAAAGGAATTGTCTTCTTCTGCTTTTGGCAGGTAAAGTTTTTTCATCAAATGGTATAAGAAGCTCTGTTGGAGTGCTTTTATTTTTTCATTTTCTTGACTGGTAGTAGTTGAAGGTGAGCTGATTTGAGGCGGACCTCCTCCTGTCATGGAATACGTGCAAATTGGTGTGTTCATATGTTGGATTACTTAAATGAAATTATCCCATTTGCACCTAGGTGAAGTGTATTTATGTATGTTAGACATTGTTAGTGTGTCTGTGTCCCTTGTGTTCATGGGCTCTGTGTTTATTCCTGAGTCATGAAATCATTTGTACAATCACTTTGTACCATCAAATTGGCTACCCGTTGTTATTTCTCAAGGAGTGGAAGGAACTTGGTAAGGTAAGCCTCGTTCCCCACGTAGTATTAATGGATGGTAAATTAGATGCCAGTATGCGACCTCTTCATAAACTACCAAAATTTTCTGAGCATGAATATCCGTACTATGCTTGTCGGGTTACCGAAAAGTAAGAGATGGGTGTGACTACCTTCTAGGCATATAGAAAGAACTCTCACAACATCATTTTAGTCCTTACTGCTGCTCAAGGGTCGCATTGACGTGGTACCTGCCACTGTGAAGTTCAGTGCGGAAGAAATGGGATGTACAGTTTGGGATCGTTAGTAAACTCTATGCCGTGTATTGCTCTAGGTTAATTTGTGTATTGAAGTGGCAACTCTCATAATTCAGGATTACTTTTGACGACTGGGGCAGTAGTATAGGCACTCTAGTTTGTCAGTCATCAAGCATTTCTGCAGAGATCCGTTAACTTGGTAACTTGTGCCTATAGATAATGAAATTAAGTAAATCCTTCAGTGGGTTTTTTTTTCTTTCAAATTCAATGTTTAAATTAGAACCAGACTGTTTGACTTGTAACGTGTTCTCAGCTTGCTATTTCATGTAATTTCATTTTTTCAATTATGGTTGTTGGAAACGGGGTTTTTCAGAAAATTTCCCAAAGAAAAGCCAGTTTTTGCAAACAGTTAGCCAACAAGCTTTCTGAATACCGAAAATAGCTTCCTCCTCACAAATAGGACTAGTAATACGATAAGCCAACCCCGTATCACAAATTTACCCCCCCTCTCTCTCTCTCTCTCTCTCTCTTTTCCCTTTCTGGAATAATTCCTACGAAAGGGCAAAATGTGCCATGGACATTTCTAGAAGACTAGAACATCAATGAACCGTCTCCACAACATAATAGTATCAAGACTCATAGTTGTAGCACAAGCCACAGTAGACATCACAAACTGCTTAACAGTATAATCAAGAATTTTCTGTTCTCTTAGATTAGTTGATTAAAAATTTCTCCAGGCACATGTACACCATCCCTAGGAGAGTGTCTATTCACAATAGTAATGTTGAACATAACAAGAAGGGTTTCCCAACTCTGTGCTGAATCATTTGATTGGGTATTGTCAATTTCCGAACATTTGGTATCTAGCTGATGGAGAATTCTATGTTAGTACCCTCACTTTTTCGTCGTGTATCTTACACTTACTTATGATTCTAATTGTCCTTTTTGTAGTTTGATAATGTTTCTTTACGTCGTAATGGGTGGTGTTATGAGTTAATAAGTGTTGTGGGTCGATCCAAATGTTAACTCCCAAGTGTTTTATGAAGAAAAGTGGAGCTTGGTCATGTCTCGTAGTTGTATCTGATTATGACTCACTGTGATGCTGGTTGTGACATACAATGGTGGTTTTGGGTTATGACCAAAGTATTCTTCGATTATGGCCCAAGTAATATGGAATAGGTTCAAGGATGCTTTTCAATCAAAATGCTGATCTCCTACTAAGTTTGAAACATCCGGGTCTTCAGTTTTATCTGCCTAGACTTGTTATATTTCCTGTGATGGATTTCTAAGTGTTGGTGTTCTTTACTAGATTGTTTCGATATCTTTCTCTCCCCCTTATTTTACTTTTCGTTGCACTTCTTGCTATAGGAAGTATTGTTCTTTATGGTTACCCTTTATTTTTCACCAAAAAAGCATTTCAACCATACGCAGGGGATAGTGCTGGAGATTCTTGTCGCGCTGGGGATCATCAAATCTAATCATTTCTGGTTGGACGTAGAACACATTGAAGAAGCCATTCAGAATGTCTTGGTGTGTTTGGAGATGGTTGTCTTCGCCGTTCTCCAGCAGTATGCTTACCACGTTGCTCCTTACAGTGGAGATGCCGCCACGAAAATGGAGTCAACCAAAAAGGACGAATAACACGACTCTTGAAAAGATCTCAAACTGGGGAGATTCCTTTACCGTGTTTATACGCGGATTCATTGTGTGTTTTTGTACCAGTAGCAAGGAGAGAAGTATATTAACATCGCGCGCGGTGGGTGAATAATTTGTCTGTGTTTGTTCTTTAATATTCCTCTTTTTTTTGTTGTTGTGTTTCATATGCTTGTCAACTACCCAAAGTTTTGATAATTTTCCACCTCACGTGTTGTGCCTCAACGCGTCCTATTGAAATAGCAGTTTAATTGGTCTTTATCCACGGTAATTATGGATTAACCACACCACTGGGGCGGTGAATAATGTGTTAAAAATGTATCGATATTCGAAAAAAGTGTTTTAATATCTATGCACCACATAATTAGCACATAGCTGATGTGAACCACCAAATTAGTATATCAATCACGCATATAGTAGTATTGGTATTGTCTTAGGAAGTCACATTGGATGCAAAATATTGATCCTGGTGTAAGGGTCATGCTAATTACCGTCCACTAGGTTGTGGATAATATACATGTAGTGTTAAGCAAATTAAAATTTTAATACACATCTCGTGGATATCAAAATATTTTTTTTTCAGATATCGATGCATTTTTTTACACAGTATTCACCGTCCGAGGGTGGTTAGCTTTTTCCTTAATAATGATCCTATGCCTTTCAACTTCAAATTATGGAGGTCAGCTTCAGCATTGATAGGATTGTGATGGAAATTTTGAAAATGGTAGGAATTCAGCAAGTTCTTTAACCTAGCTCATGGCAAGGCTTTGAGCCAAGCCACCTTATATATAATCAGTAGCTCACGCTCGCCACGGATTATGTCACAACGTGCTTCAGAAATATTTTCACGCTTGGTTCATTCAACCTTTCAATTTAAAATGACCTTTAATCAAGCAGATTATGAGCCAAGCCTGCCCTGTTCAAGTTTCTTGCTTCTTCACTCTATAATTTTGAAAGTCGAGCCGAGCCAAGTAGTGCACAGCTTAAATTTGATTTAAGAACTTACTAAATTCAACAAATGTGACAAGTTTAGTTTGTCTTTATAAAAACTGATTTTGTACCAAGGGTTTTTAATAAATGACAGTTGATTTGAGTAAATTTCATTTGCCATTCCTATAAAAGTGATAAACTAATAAATTGAACTTCTTCTGTTTGCTTTCCCTGCTTTACACACAAACAAGCTGGGTGGCTGACCTAACCTAATCTTTTCTAAAGACAATTGATATTTGCGATTTTCGTGTAGTTTTTTTTTCTGTCAAACTTTTGGAGATTAATCATTCATTTAGAGGAATCGAAAACGTATGACTCTATGGACTGAATTGGAAAAGTCTAGATAAGATTAGTCGAAAAATACTTCTTTCGTCACTTTTTTAGAGTCTAGTACATTTTATTTTGGCATGTCCCTTAATAAGTGTCCATTTTGTAAAGTTAGTGGATAAAAGTTGGTGCATTTTGGTTCTAAAAGTAGATTTCATTTTAAAAAGTTTTTTTAAAAGGCAAATTTTTTTATTAATCTCTGAATTACAAAGATTAACAGGAGCAAGGGATGATAGCATCAAATCCCTAACCTGAGACCCAACAGAGAATACAACGCTAAGGATAGTCCTATGCCCACCCGAGACCCAAACCCGAGGTCAGCAAGAAACCAACCAAGGGACACCCATATGGGGCAAAGCCTATCTAAAGGGCCGAAGCCCAAACACCTAAATGGGTCTAAAATACCCCGATCAAAATACAATCGATCAGCACAAAAGTTCATTTTAAAAAGTTAGTAAATAAAAGTGTAATGATAATGTCTTTAATAAGTTAGAATTAAGAAGCTGGACATTAAAAATGGACGAAGGGAGTAATAAAATTTTGTATTCTTTTTTTTTTAAAAAATAGTCTTTAAAATTAGTGAGTCTTTGGTGTCAAGATGAATGATTATATTTTGGTAGTGTCAGCCGGTCAACTAGCTAAATGATCAAAGCATTAATATATAGTGCATACACCATTAGGGTAGATTTGCATCATAGCACAATCTTACCCCCACTTCAATGAAGTTGACTAGGCAACAGAAAATTATATATATATACTACTAAAAACTAAGGCTAGTGGCTTCTTAAGCCAAACCACTCCAAAATTAATATTTAAGCAAATAAACAAAAATCAAAATTGAAAGCGACTTTCATATTCGATCCATATTTTATAGACATTTCCATGTGTAATTCGGACAATTAATTAAACGAATTCTACGACTTTTAATTAGCATGTTGGAATTTTTATTTAGTTTCGTCAATTGTTTCGAAGATATTATTCGATCGATCTTGAAACCAAAAACAACTCTTCTTTACCTTTTCATCGAATATATGCACGTATACTTCAGTGAAGAATAATTTCGATTTTAATAATTTTAACTATTTTCAATTCTGCGCCGGACTGGATCGATCTTAAGGCACCTCCTTGATAATGCTAGTGGGGTAAATCGTCCTCGTATGTTGACTGTGTGTCAAACAATTGGATATTAGGACGTGTCCTAATATCCGACTGTTTTTACATAATATATCCTATTAAATCATGAAATGTGAATTTAGAAATATTTGATTTGATACCTGGACGCACACCTACACACGTATACAACACAATCACCTTTTTGCTCTTTAGATATATTTTGTGGTTCTAAATAAATTAGCATATCCTACAGTATATACACGTGTAATCACGTTGCATTCTCTCTGTTTTTTATAAAGAAAAAATAACAAAATAAAAACACGTCACCGTTCACCCTCTGTGCTATTTTTTAATATTATTACAAGCAGTACGAATAATATACAAATTTGAGAATTATGTCAAATTGAAACAAATTCTCGATCACTATAAACCCACCTCAACTGATAATCTCATTAAGAGGAAAAACAACTGCATCAAATATAATACACGGGAAATACCACCCATATGTAGGTGGAAAAAGATCGAACTCTTGACCTCGTAATGAAATTCTAGAATCTTGACAACCTGAAACAACCCAGTTGGTTAAGGCCATGTTCCGCTAAGGTTATTTTTTGCCAATATTTACTTCTCGCTTTACTAGACAGATTATTTTTTCATAATACATTACATTTAATTTAAAAAATAAATACTCTATTTATTTCTCTTACGAGGACGGGGGCTAAAACTTAGCAGGAGCTTATCTCTCTACTCTTACTCATATATTTATTTGTCACCTGGCAGAAGGAGCCAGAAAAACACACCCATTCGTCACCTTTCACCAAAAACAGGCCTATAGATTTACTAATGTACTGTATTTTATTAAAATTCGTATGACGCCTGTTCTTTCTAAATTTTTGTGTCGGTATTGAGTTTTTCTTTCTTGAATTTTTATTAGATTCACATTAAAAACTGATTTGGCTATTCGTCGACGAGATAGTTCAAAAAGTAAAAAATTACGATTGACAATAAAAAAAAAAAGTTTCACTATAAACAGAAAAAAGCCAAATAACTGTCTCATTTGTCTTAATTATAATTGGAACCAGATCCTGTTCAGTTTTTATTGGGTCCAATTTGTTCCAATTTCTAGCCATTATGGGGCCCAGGAGGGGCCCACAACATTAATCGAAATCGTTCATTTTGTTGAGCTCATCAGGTATGTAGTCCGCATAAAAATTAATTATCTCGATCGAACATCGATATGTAAATGAACTAAATAGATTTGAACACGGAAAATGGGATGAAATAAAAAAAAAAATTGAAACTTAAAGCGCCCATTTCTTTAATGTACATATCTATTATGTTCATAAACCTATTATTGTTCGATCACATTAATTTATCATGTGAACAAAATACTATATACCAAATGAATGATTTCGATCATGTCCACAATGACCTAAAACTGGATCAAACTGGACCCAACAAAAACTGGACATGACCTGGTCCCATTATAATTTAGGAAGAACAGCTCCTTAATGAATTATAATTGTGGATATAAAAAAGTTACCCTTTCATGCATTTGCAATTTGCATGGATTTCGCGTGTAAGTGTAGAGCTCTTTTTTTTTTCTTTTCTTTTTCCAGAAGGATAATGGTTTCTATTGATAAACCGAATAATACAAAAACAATCAAAGAGCGTATCCATCCTCTGTCAAAGGCCTGAACAGTCATATCGACGGGTAACTTACTAGCTCCAATTTGTTTAGAGCATTCACGGATACTCATCAATCTCCAATTGTCTCATTCTTGTGTATGTGACCGAATTTTTGGATCAACCAACTTAGTTTAAAGGCCAAATAAGTTTGACCATTAAGTTTGCAGCCTTGATACGAAATGGTATCTTTTTTCCCTACCTGTTCCATTTCCCAAACCTACCCAATACACATTCCCTCGTACCAAAGCTATTAGGCCTTGTTCCGCTAAAGAAAATAAATAGTTATTTTCTGAATTAAATGTGATGTATTGTGAGAGAATGACATGTCTCGTAAAGCAAAAAATAAATATTTAAAAATAAGAATCTTAGCGGAATGGAACTTGAGTTCCATTCTAGCGACACTCTAGTGGTGTCCCAGTAGTCATTCAGGGGTTTAAGTCATGGTACTCTCTCTCTCTCGCTCTCTCCATTAACATTCTATCCCTTTTCATGACACAAATAGAAAACAAATTAGTACTTCGTCAGTCCTATTTTTTTGTAGTACGTCTTTTTTCACAAGTCATGGTATTTTCCGAATAAGAAATAAAAGATTCTTTCGCACTAATTTTGAGATAGTTGTCATCTTTAAATCGGTGCCAAAAAAAAATGAAAAATAAAGCATTGAAGTAATTAAAAAAAACTTGACCCGAAAATTATAAGACTTTTGTTCGGATTGGTACTAATCCTCTAATCTGCAATGCTTCCATTCCTATTCAATCCCACATCGTTCATTTCGTAACAAAAATCCATTTCTTAGATGAAATGTGATTCTCTCTTGCTCAGAATTCTATGTTTCCAAAAGATTTAAAAATAAGATAAAACTATTTTCACCTTATTTGTTGATTTCCAAAACTTATTTTTCTAGACTTGTTGAGCTCTTGGCTTTAGGTATTCCTGGCCTTAAACTCACGTTTTGAGGTTAAACTCCCTCGAAGTCACCGGAAGGTGAAGGTTACCCATTGCTACAACAATCTGCGGTGCAACTCCGAAGGGGAAGGTTACCATTACTTAAAGAAACCGGCTTCTCTATGATCTGAAGTCCGGATTTGGACCGCCTTGTAACCACAACTGGCCAATAGTCTTTTTAATAATTTAAATTTGTCGACATATCGTTAGGTGTAAGAAAGTATCGTGCCAGAAATAATCCGAACCAATGATTATCAAAATAGAGAACTCGATGAGACTACTTCCGGCGGTCTAATCCCGACAGATGGGTCCATATTAGAACTACCATTATTATGGGGAGAGCACAGAATAATTTCTAGAGAGAGAGGGAAAGAGAGAGAGAGAGAGAGACAGAGGGCACTTGCAAAAACGGCCAACGAGAACAAAAAGTTCTCTTTTCATGCGTGTATGTGCGTGTGCATCCAAAGTCCAAACAGAACAGAGCAGACGATTAAAAAGTCCAATTGAAAGACCTCCACTTTGCTGAATACTTGAAAGTATAGAAGCAGCCTCTGTCCGCCCGCCTCTCTCTCTCTCCCTCCCTCCCTCCCTCCCTCCCTCGCTGGATAACACTGCCAATCAGGTTCTCAAGTAGATAGAGAGAGAGAGAAACAAAGAAAGAAAGAAGGAAGGAAGAGAGACCATGAACCAGAAGGCCGGCGTTTCCAAAGAGCTTAATGCCAAGCACCGAAAGGTTCCTTTGTTTTTTTTACCCCTGGAAGTCTCTATGATCTTGTTTGCACATGTACTATATTATATCGATATACACCTGAAAGAAATATGTTTTTTTTCTTTTTCTTTTCTGTCTTTCTGGGTTTCTGTTCTATTGCTTGAACTCTAATCAAAATATCCAATCAAAACCCAAATATCCCCTTAGTTTATTAATACTAATTTCTGTCAGAATGAAACTGCCGATTGCGATAACTGGGTCTGTTTATGCTGTGGTGTTCTTTCAAAATCATGTTCGAGATAAAGAAGATGAACAATGGATTGTTGGGTTCTCTTGCAAATTTCTTCTTTTGGTTTATTTCATGGGATAGTGACAAATTCTCAGAATCTATTCCTGATTGATATTTGGTCATTGCCCACGAAGTTTTTGCTGAAAGGTTTAGTTGGTTTTAATTGGGTCACCCCCTCCCTCTCTATTTGCATACAAGAATTAGGTTACTATTCATTAGCCTGAGCAGCTGTCAAAAGTGTTTGATTTAGATATCCGGCATACGGCCCCGCCACTTAGTTGTGAGTTGTAATGGGTGAAAAACATATTCGTGGCCAGATTTTTATTGCTTAATCATGTACACAGCTGTATGTTGTAGTAAATGATGGAGTTTGTAACATAGCCAAAAGATAAGGCCTTGTTCGTTTCCAAATTTTACTTTGTTTTCCAATCATTACTCAATATCTTTTTTCAATAACTATCCTACTTTTCCAATTATTAATTTCATTTTTCTCTCTATCTTTCTCCCCTCATTATCTCCCTCTCCAATTATTATCCTATTTCTCTCTCCACCCACTACCAAATTATACCCAAATTTACTAAACCAACAAGGCAGTGTTTTCCTATCTTGGTGTGTCACTGACAGATGCATAAGCTTTTTGAATCACTTGCATACTGTTTGGGGGCTGGAAATCATCGATGAATCACCAACACACCTAACTGTCTATCCGTGTCGGACACACCAGGTACACTGACAAGCCGGAAACACAAGGGATACGTATGGGAGTGGCGTGGCCAATTGTTTATGGTTAAATATTAACAGGGACACGCCGTATGGGGACACATCGAGGTGTCACTTTATAATGTAAAGAAACTTATTTCAAGAGCTCAAATTTGTAACAAACTTGTCAGTTGTGCCTCGCAATTTGTCTTTTTGACTGAATCATCTATTAGTTATGTAGAAGCAATGGTAGTTTTCACTTTTGTGCTAAGTTAGTGTTGGTTTCTAATAGTTTGGTGTTTGTGGATAGTGGATACAATATCGATGCTAATCACAACTACAAAGATATGTATATATACACACACACACACACGTGCGTGTGCGTGCGTGCGCGCATTTCTATATTTTTGTTGTGTCCCCCACGGTATCCGTGGCCCCGTTCATTAAAAATTGTCATTTCATGTGTCTGTATCCGTGTCTGTGTCCATATCAGTGTACGCGTCCGTGCTTTTCTAATTTATGACTTCCTCTCATTCTCCTCCTCCTCCTATGATTGTTACCTATTAGTCGGAGAACATGGATGGAGGTAGAGTAAAAGTTGATGCGAAGAGATACTAAATAATGAGCACTGACCACTTTTGAGAACTTTGCCAATTTTTCTTAGGTGAATGAACGCTTATGGTAGTAGTTAATCGTATAACAATAAATACTTAAACTAGAGTAGTGATACATCAACTGTATCCTATCTTTTCTTCTTTTATCAGCTATTTTATCTGCCTTTTTGTCTTCAAAATTAGGACTCTCTCCTTCTCATCATTCTCCCATGGGTTTACCTTTTAGTTTTTTTGATAACTCAAGTGTCCGGAAAACTTACGCACACCTCGACTAATCTTGGGAACCAATCCCACGGTGCACTAGCGGGGGCTCAATTAAAACCGGGGCAAAGCCTCACATGGACAGGCCCCAAATGAGTTGATAGCATAGCACCTTGGAAGTTTTGACCGTGAGACCTTAGGAGGGAGCGAACCCCAAAGTCTTAGGACTTGACCGCAAGGGGTTGGGTGTTACCCTTCAGTAGTGATACCCGGAGAATATGGAAGACCCAAAGGAGTCTTCCAATATCAATGGGTTGATTGTATCCGGTCTCTTCCAAAAGGGGAAATTATCTCATAGTGTTGCTTCCTGAATTCGAAAGAGAGTACTTGGGTCTCTTCCAAAAGGAAAAAAGGATCTCTTAGAGTTGCTTCCTGAATCTGAAAGAGAGTACTTGGTTCCTACCTGCTTTCTGTTTTCAAAATGATGACGTCCTCTCATTCTCATTGTGGAGGCTGGTTTTATGCCTTCACTAATGATAGGATTTACTCTTTGATTTCCAGGTTTGAATATGCAATTATGCTTTAATCAACCTGGTCTTACTACAAAACAATACACGATTAACGAAACTCTGGCTGTTGGAACTCGACTGGAATGCCCTCAGATGATCATGTTTGTTTACTCTCAAGGCAAACCTAAGGACTACTCACTTGTCCAAGAACACTCAAGTTTGGAGAAGAACATGTCAAGAAGATATATTTCTTACAGAGAGGGTGCTTATGCTTTGTTTGGTTTTGTTTTTGAAAAAAAAAAAATTTGAGAGTAGTAGGGGTAATAAGTGGAGAGAGATAGAGAGAGAAATGATTGGATGTAGGGGAAATCTTTTGAAAAATATTTTTCAAAAGGAAAACAAACAAGGCATTAGTCTTTCTCACATATGCCTTGTTCTGTGTTCTCTTATCATGTTTATGAGCGAATGGGCTAACCATTCTCATGTTGGTTATGCCTTTGTTAACCATGGTTTTTTCTATGATCTTTGCTTGTGGTACGAGATATGCCCATGCGGCTACATGTCAATAAAGTAACCATTTTGGAGGCGCATGGCATACCATTTGGTAACTGCTTATGCATTCCTTTATCTTTGGCTTCTCTGCATGAAAAGACTTCCTCCTCCTCGGAGTAATGTCACGTCACGAGAAGGTAGCAAGTTCCATTGTTTACCTCTCCACGTGCAGGTCAGGGATCGCATGTGCGGGAGAGTGTAAGATTTTGTCCCACATTGGTTAATTATAACCTCCAAAACTAGTATATGAGCCTGGGTGGCCTCTCCTCTCATTGCCAATTGGTTTTGAGTTGGATGATTTAACATTCTGGAACAAGTATACCAAGGGAATGAACAATCCATACCAGCTTCATTCCAATCAATCAAACACAATAAATTAGTTTGAGTCATAGGGGAGAGTAGCAGAAGTGTTGTGTGGTGCTAGATTACCATTAAGTTGAACGAAGATTTTACCGAATGTTTTAAGACTTGCTTTCATGTATGCGACCCAATGTTGTGTGTCGTGTTTCGAGAAAACTCTTATACCTCACCTATTTGGAACTCTCATGGGCATGTGACATTCTCCTGAACTGGAAAATATTTATATTATGGTTTCTGAAAAGGAGTTCATTGGACTTTGATTTCATCATTACCTAGCAGTTCAATTTCTGTCCTGATTGTCAACTTTATTTCTACTACATGAGCATCACCCTTTTGGTGTTTGAGTTGCAGATGTTGGATGGGCTTCTTAAATTACCAGAGAACAGAGAATGTGCTGACTGCAAAAGCAAGTAGGTATATTGGAGAAATAGTGAAGACGAGAAACATTAGGGGCAACATTGTTGTATCTCTTACACCAGGCTCGGATTTGCTTACTGTGACATGTGACTTGTTTCAATGCAGAGGACCAAGATGGGCTAGTGTGAACCTGGGAATCTTCATTTGCATGCAATGTTCTGGGGTTCACAGAAGTCTTGGAGTACACATATCAAAGGTGCATAAAATTGCTTTTTTCTATTTTAGTTTTCGTTTCATTGGTGGATTTATTCAGTTTTCCTTCCTTTCTTTCATGAAAGTACTTTTTCATTTGATTTCCAAAGTGTTGTACTCCCTCCGTCCCATATTGTTTGCTCCCTACAAGAGACTGTGCCATATTGAACTTGAAAAACAAATTATTTCCCCAAACTATTCTTTGAATTTTTTTGCACCTTTCAAGAGATCTCAATGAGTACATTCGAAAGGTGTCAAAAAGTTCAAGAAACTATTCTCAAAAGCGCCTTATTTTTTTAAGGTCAAAATGAGACGGAGGGAGTAGTTATTTCACTTATATGTAGGCTCCAAAGTTTTGTAGTCTTGCCTAGCAAATTCCTGTTCACTCTGCTGCAGGTGAGATCAGCCACACTGGACACATGGCTTCCAGATCAGGTTGCATTTATTCAATGTGAGCACCACTTTTACTTTTTTTGGCTTTTGAAAATTCTGTTCATTGTAAATCAGTTTTAAGGATAAGAAATACAGAAGTGGGTGCAAAACACCAATGATTGTAATGATATAATTTTTGTTCCTTTCAGCTATGGGAAATGAGAAATCAAATAGCTATTGGGAAGCTGAGCTGCCTCCCAAGTATGATAGAGTTGGAATCGAGAATTTCATTCGTGCAAAGTATGACATCGTTAGTTAATCAATGTCAAATTGTATTATTCAATAGTAATTCATTGTGTCGTTGTATGGTCACGGTTTTGGCCATAAGGGTGTTAACACAATATTCTTTACTATTCATGTGAATCTATTAGGTATGTAGACAAGAGATGGATTGGAAGGGATGGAAAAGCAAAATCACGATCTTCTCCTGTACATGAAGAGAAGCCGTCAGTCAATAATCCTGAACCTCAGATTGTTAATGGACCCAAATATCCCAATCCCATTACACTGTCTACTGAAGAAAGGAAAGGGTCCCCTCTGCCAAATAAAACTGGAAGTATTTCCGCTGCAAAAAGTAATGGCCATGTTTCCCCTAATGCATTTCAGCAGGTAAATGCTTGTTCTTTATTAGTTTCGTTTGTAATTCATTATTGATCCTAACATCTATCAGTATACTTGATAATCTTGTCACAGAAGTTTCCTTCTATGTTGTGTAAATAACTGACATCACATGTCGACTAATTAGCAACTGACCATTAAATCTGAGTCAATGCCGTTTGTTTAACGAGAGATAATAGTATCACCACCTAGGCGTCTGAAATTGAATGTCTTGAAACCATTAGGTAGATAGATGGAGGAAACATCACATTGGCATACTTTCATAAAACATCAGTAGGGATACGGAGAGCTATGCCGCTATGGTGCAATATTTTACTAAGGTGGTGTATAGTTTCCCATGTTTAAGTTAAGCATTTAGAGACTTTTATCTGAATGGGTGGTCTCTTTCAATTAAGTGAATTGACCCTTGGAAAAGGATACTGATTTTATGAAGCTTCTGATGTGTTGAATCTGATGGGCAGGATACTCCTGCTGCAAAAACACAAGAAGTACATCAGAAAGCAGAAAGTGCAGTCCCAAAGACTAATGGTACGCCTGTTTCTTCAGAAAGGAAGGTTGATTATGCCACTGATCTTTTCAACTTGCTCTCAATGAATGATTCCAATGATAACAACCCCAAGCCCTCTCCTGCAAATGATAATGCAAGTACGGGAATCCAATGTGTGTTCCACTCAATGTTACCTCTCCAATTGTACACTTTCTGGATTTGAATTTCAATTTCCACCCTTAAATTTTCTTGAATTTCCGTAATTTGCAGCTGCTGAAAAAACATCAACACAAGTGGAAAGTGTCTGCTCAAAATCAGTTGAAATCAAGACCCAATCAGACCCTGGGATCGAGGAATTAGTTAGGGAGTTACAGTGGGTCACAACACCCAGTAACGATAAACCTGCCAAAGACCAGAAGAATAACGCTATGAATTTCTTTGATAAGGTAAATGCGAAAACTTCGTTGATTTTATTCCAAGAACCATAAGACCATATGATAGAGGTCATTGTTGTAGCTTCGGATCTTACAAATAGAGTTTTCTGTCTTTTCCACTTAAAAAAGAAGGCAAATATTTCTTAAGGTCCTGCTTGGTTTGCTGGATAAGACATGGGCTTGGATTGCAAATCCCTAGGGGCCGGCTATTAGGGGCTTGAACGCACAATTTGTGGGGGGATTACTTTTCTGTTGGAAGAAAATCCCCCACAAAATGGAGTAACATCACTATGGGGGATATAGTATAGTATTAGTCTGGAAGGATTGTGGATCATAGGGGATTACGCATCTCCTCCCAGCAATCCGACCAATTAAATATGGCCTATAGCCTGCGGCTTTGATGTGTGCTTTTGCTTGTCTACAGCCAACTATGGTGTCCCCATTTTCTATCCATCAACAACAAGAAGCAGCTCTGGCTCAACAACAGTCCTTTCCCATGGCTACTGGACCAACGTCTTTCGCGGGTCCCCAACCATATTACAGGAGTATGTATCACCCTGGACCAATTAACGGTGTTCGCTTCCCCTCTCAGATGATGCCTACGACTCATCTACAAAACAATATGCAGGTAAGGATCATGAAAAGTTAAATCGAAGTTTTGCCCATCAAAGTGCTATCTCTGATATTGTTGGCATTGTTGCTATGTTCTTGAGGCAGATGGGATATTTACAACCTTCATTTCCCGCAAGGGGTGCTGCTACTCCTTATCTAACAAGCAGGTACATACTACGTGCTCACACTGAATTTCATTGTGTTCTTAGTAATTGGTATGTTTGTTGCACCACAAAGTTCATTGATTGGAGGGGAGGTCAAGCTTTCCACATTTTCATCAAAACCACACAGAGCAAGCCTGTTTTTCTTTTAATATCTAAATGAAGTCTCTTTTGCCTTTTCAAAAGAAAAAAGAAGTCTCATTTGCAATTTATCTTGAGCCTGAAGTCGTGAATATCATAATACGCTATATCTGGCTATAAACTTGTTTAATTTGTTCTCTGTTTTGATGCTCGTTATGAGCTTCCGTTGAATTCAAGTGACAAACTAAGATAAAGATAGGAACTAAAATAGCGTGTGTCATAGTTTCGGCAAGTCTCAGACAAAGCATATGTCTGAGTATACTATCACCCCAGATGTCTGCATATATCACTTGCTTAAGTTGGTGGAATGAGGAAAGCCGGCAGTGTCAAAGACTTAAAAGTACCTTAGAGTTTTATGTCTGATTGCTGTTCAGAAAAGTCATTTAGCACAAAATTTTCAGGAACCACAAGGTTGTTACTGTATGAACCTTATATATTCGAATATCTGATGATCCATTATTGACATCATAAAATACTCTTTTGTGCACATGGAATCCTTCTAATAGAGTCCCTCCGTTTTTCATTAACCCTTGAGAAGTAGAAAGAGATACAAACACCCGTTCTGCATAAATTTCTTGGAATTTGTCCATTAGACTATTTCGTAGGGTTTTTCGACTAATCACATGAGTATTATTCAATTTCTCATGCACTGATTGCAACATACGACTCTCCATTCTTCTGTACTCTCCATTCTCCCAGTGTTCTTGTTCAACCCTCTTCTTTAATCCTTACAAAATGGCAAATCCTTATGAAAAGAGCTACTCTATTTTAAGCTAGCCATGCTATGTTTCACTTATAGTGACATCATTGATTTACTGTTAGGCTATGGTTGGATCTTGGATTTGTTTAGGGAAAGAAAAGCAAAACAGAAATAGATCTACTTTTACAATGTCTTTTTGAAGTCATTATTAAATGAGAATGTTGTTTGACAATTAAATCATTTTCTTTACCCAACCAAAAGGAGAGAACAATTACCTTCTACTTCATTTTTCACAGTGTTTCCCTGTCGTTTTCTTTTCCCTTCGCCGCGAATCTAACCCCAAATCAAAACTCCAAAACACAACATTGGTGTATTTAATACTTGGGAAGTGCCCAAAAGTGTTAGGGATGCAGACATCTGGACAAGTATCTCGAGTCGTCTGATGCCTGCGGCTCCCGTGAACGCACTATGGGAGTTCTAGACACAGGTGTTCCGAACGTCTGTGCAACATTATCAACAATCGCCATAAAATATCGCAATTACTGTATAGATCTCAGACCATGTCATGTTTTGCAGCCTGTATACCCCAAGACCGGTAGCTCCTCCAAATAGCCAAATGACAAACTACAGAGGGAATGCACCAGCTTCGTCAATGTTTAATCCAGCACCATCATCCAATATTCCAGCTCAATCAGGATCAAGAGATTATGATCTTTCATCATTAGTACAGGGGATGTTTACCAACCGGTGAAACATCGCGTGAGTAGGGAAAATCAGGATTTACAGGGAAAATAGTGTCTGGATTTGTTTTCTGATTTATTTTTCTTCTTTATATTAGAATCAGTTTCATATATATATATATTCATGTGACATTCTCATTTGTATATTTATAGGCATTTCCTTTCGGTAAAGTAGCTAGGTGTCCAAATTGCTTCCCATTTTCTTCGCTAAATCTTATTAGGGGGTGGTTATTTCAGCTTTCCACTGTTTTTATGATGAGATTTGGTATTTTTGATATCCCGCGGGTAACTTTCACATTGTCGTTGAAAAACACCTTGCAAAGGGAGGATGTCCGAGAGTTTATATATACTCTGGGCCGAAGCCACAATACGGTTGAGACGAGGAAGGGCGGGGAGGGGGAGATTGTGTACAGGAAGGAGTTCTTTGTTTGCACGTCTTCCAATACCTTTAATTAATGTGCATGTAGTATTTTTATATTTTTGGCTTTTTATTTTCAAAATTAGCAATATTTGATATAGTTACGAGACCGAAATAACTATAGTGTGCAATTGGAGCCGTCCAAAATTTTTGTACATATGGATGGATGGCTGGATCGCACACTACACTCTTGTGATCAGTGGCAGAGCTATGCTCCGGCACCTCGAGCTCCCGAGTTTTAAAAATTTTATTTTGTATATACATGATTTTTAATATTATTGATAATTATTCATGTATAACTACTTATTATTCTAATAATTTTGGTTTGATTTGATAAAAAATTGGTTATTTTACATTCTTATTTCTCCATTTCTTTCATAAATGAAAAATAAGCATGTAATAGTTGAAGTAGCGTAAAAGAAAAATACAAAATGATTAGTATACTTTAACTGCATTAGGCTAGGAATTATTTCAATGTACAAATGTAATGTATTAGAAAATAAAAACTTCATAATATAATAAGTATACGTTTCGATAAAAAAATGTAGGTTTAGTAAGCCGGCCCCTCCGAATTTAAAATCCTGACTCCGTCGCTGCATGTGATGAATCCATAAACCACAAGGTCCTTGGGTCCGCAACTAGCTAGGGCTTGTCAAAACTAGCTTTATTAACCACCTCACCAATTTGGGATGGTTCAAAGAAGTGACAAGAAAGAAACCATACAGTAACAACGACTTCAAAGTTGGTGGCGGATTAGGATTAAAGAAAATGACATTGATATTCGCGCTCCAATTTTTACTGATAGCGCTCTAAATCTAACATGAAATTATTAATAACTTCATAAATAAAATGAAGCGTCATCAGTAAAAAAAACGTTGTGCAAAAATCACTTTTCTAAAGAAAAGCCCCTTATCCATAGTCCATGCAGGAATATACCACAGAAAAGATTACCCACCCCATGCACTTGACGACATCTGGCGATCGGCTAACAATTTGACGGTGTTCATTATCCATAACCCTACACGCTATGGATAATCATATTCATATTCAGAGAGAGAGAGAGAGAGAAGAGAGAGAGCGCGAGCGAGCGAGCTTGACCAACTGTAGAAAAACAGGTATGCAGTCAAACACACGGCAATGGCCATTTCCAGCCACCAGCACCACCGTCCATAACTGACACGTTAAAAGACAAAGCTTAGCTAGGAATTAACCTCGATCTCGACAGTTAAGGAAGCAGATCAATACAATTCACGAATGTGGAACCCACCACTGGATTTCCGAGACGATCAACATGTGAAGGGCTCATCCAAAAGTTTATCAATCTGTCTTGACGGTGGTGCAAACAAGCCAAGCTTCGTAGTGTTCGAGCTCAGCTCGTTTACCGAATGAGCCTAAAATTTCAGCTCGGCTCATTGAGCTCTTAGCGAGCTGAGCCTGGCTAATTTACTTAAGGAGCCTATACCAATCAGTCAAGCCTATACAAATGTCTGTTCGAACATTGATGAGGACTTGATCAATTTATGTTCTTGCGAATTCAAGGACATGGCAAAAATCGATCGAGCTCTTATTGATATCCGAATGAGCAGATTTTTAACAAAAACTATTAGAAGCATGTTTTAAACAAATTGAACAGCTTCAATCACTTTTGCGGTACCTCGAGATATGTCCCATACAATCTGGTGTACATCAAATGGTGTGCCCGTAGTATTTTTTGAGACCACCCTTGCACCAATCACGGTGGAGTGGTAGTTATTTGGGGAGTTGAAAAGTACTAACGGTATACCATTTTAATGGGGCCCAGAACCATTTTATCCAAATCTTTGGCCAGCCCAACTGAAGGAAGCTTCACAATGCTCTGCCCTTTTTATCTTATTATCTTCTTGAACAATTGGACCGACTGATCTGATATACTACAAGTCAATGCGTAGAGTTTAATTTCCATAGTTTCATACCAGAGAGTTTAATTAAACAATTAGAAAGTTTACTGAAGCTCCAAAGAAAGTAAGTAGTGGAGTAATTAGAAATGTGGAGTAGCTTAATTAATTCAAACATCTCAGATGGGGACACGTTGTACTAAATCGATCAAGTCATGAATGTTGGATACTATATTATTTTTTGGCAAAGTGAGAAGCTCACACATAATCTCTTAACTGCAGGTAAGGGGATACAAGATTTCGAGACCCTTACCGTATTGGCATGGTAAAGGATCCAAAAAGTCGATTTGTTGTATTGATGAATTAGACTTGATGTATATATAGCTAATAAGTAATACTAGTAATCGGGGGCGGAGTCAGGAATTTTGGTTAGTGGGGTCAAATTAGATTCATATGCAATATATTTTTTATATGCACAAGTCCAAAAATAACTAAATTAAAAGGTTAATTATAAGATGGATATGCACTAATAAATCATTTTTTGTGTCATAATTGGCCCCAAAAAGACTTGTTATATTTGAAAAATAATATATGACAGTTTAATTTCTATCACTATCAACTCTCGAAAAGAAGTGAACGTTTGGAATTTCTATGCATTTAAAACAAGTTGGAGCAATTTAGAGATTTTTTGTGGGGTCAAAATAGCTAAATTGTACCTATTCCTATGAAAATTTGGGGTCAAATAGAGTAAAAATCATATCTATCCCTACGAAAATTTGGCAGCCAATGGGGTCAGCCGCCCTCCCTTGTACCCATGTGCCTCCGCCCCTGCTAGTAACCAACAAATAGTGTAAGGTGCCCCTTCATGTGGTACCTAACCACGGTGGACAAATTACCCCCAACGTGTTGGTCTATTGGTCAAGGCTAATTAACTTGAGACTATGAGTTTGCTTCTTTTTAAAGTACTCCTATCAGGTTAAGGTCGAAACCACAAATGTTCTGTCAACTCCTTTGGGCTCAGTCCGTACAGACGTTTCGCTCTGTCTTTTCTCAGGGCCGTGGCTGGTGAACGGTGGGATTGGTCCATCAAGATTAGTCAAGGTGTGAGTAGAGTGGTCCGGACACTTGAGTTTTCTCACAGAAAAAAGAAACTATATATGGTGGACAAAATAAGGCGGTCCTTATAGTTGTAGAATGTTAGCATTTTTTTCAACATCTATTCTTATATCGATGGTAAGACTCTTTAATTAATAGATATGTAAGTTTCACCATATATAACTTGAGAGAGATTGTATAAAGATAAATGTAAAAGTAAATGTGTCACTAGTATTGCTACGAGGTACCAAGGTAGAGGAGGGCAAATGATGACATGGCTCCAATTTTGTTATGCTGTCTGGGAGTTACCTATTTTCCTAAAGCTCCGTTCACTTGTCAAGATATTGGTAGGTAAAATTTATTCTCGGAAAAATTTGAATGGAGTGAAGCAATAAAGGAAAACAAAATGTATTTTTCTTTTATTCGTTCATTTGATAATCTATTTTTCCATCAAATGTGAGCAGGCCAGAACCTCAAGGTGAGGATTTTTTTTCCCTTTGTTCGGAAAAAAAATTTGATGCTCATTTCCAAATTTCAAATAGACAAACGAACCCACATATATATCCACAACTGCGGCTCAATCTGAGTGGGTTTGGGGGTGGATAGGGAAAAAGACACTCTGTAATTTTATTATTAAGGAAGAAGACACTCTGTAATTTTATTATTAAGGAAGAAGTTCCCCTGTTTAATGTGATTCCAATGTAAATTTATAATAATAATCCCCTCCATGTCATATTCCTTGCCCAACATTATATTTTGGAATGTCCCAAAATGTTTGTTCTTTTAAAAAATTAAAAAAGTGTATAAATTATACATATTAACCCTCATAAACGATGTAAAGTAGTTTTAGATGTAGAGGACAAGAGCAATATAAATCTAATTCAAACTTCATAAGAAGACATGCATTCATTGTATGTCCCTTCAAAATTTGAGTTTCCCGTGGTGAACAAGTAACGTGGGACGGAGGTAGTACTGATATTTTAAAACTCCTATGGTCAATATTTTAATTCTCTAACCTTTATAGGCTACTCTTCTAAGAAATGACAATGCAAATGCAAATGCAAAAAGAACTTTAAGCTTTGATTTGATCAATTTGTAGGACCAGGCCTGCAAACTCTCATTATATATGCTTTTCTTGAGCGTGGGGTGCCATCCGGACAAGGGGATATTGTAAGGCGGGTTGTCCGACAATATTGTAGGGTGGTCGATTCGGTCGTCCATTTTAGGAATGGACGGTTCGGATCAATAGAAATTCGGATTAAATACGAGTCGTCGGCGTCAAAATGGACGGTCGGATCGGCTGTCCTAGTGTGTGCTGCACAACTAAATTTCCAAATAGCTTCCATAGTAGTAGTTTCTTCTCATCATTAAAGAAGAATTGCTTTACAAAATGGGCATACCAAAAAGAATGATGCTATAGGTACAGCAGCTTTTTGCACAGACAGCGCGTACAACGCGTGTTTGGGCCCGTCTCGGGTCCAACAAAGATAATCGGAGCCAATCATTTTATTCAATATATTTTGCTTAAGGTCCGTGCAAAAAAATTAGCTCCATCCGACATCGATAAGAGCGTTTGTGAAGCATTCAAAATTGCTTTAGAAAATTTTCAAAACGGACGGTCGGATCGGCTGCCTTAGTGTGTTCTGCGCAAAAAAATTTCCAAATAGCTTCCATAGTAGTAGTTTTTTTTTTTTTTTTTTGATCGGAAAAAAATGAAGAAGAAGAAGAAGAAGAAGAAGAAGAAGAAATAGCTTTACAAAATGGGCAATACCTAAAAAGGTCATGTGGTCGGTTAGTGGGTTCTACCACAACCACAAAGTTCTTTCTGCACTCGAGCGAGGCAGAGAGCCAGCCACCAGCGCCCCCTTGACCCGGGCTTCAGGATCCTATTCCTGGGGCGACAGCTTCCGCTGCTAACGGTCACTTATTATGTTACCGTTGCGGGTTTCTCTCATTTTAAAAATTCAAAATGTTTTCTGACACCTTATCTGCGGAGTATTTAATTCTGTTTCAACCTACTTTAATACAGTACTCCCAGGATCCTGTATCCAGGAAGATTTCAGCCCGTGTGAACGAAGTTCATATGGAATGCTTCAATTAATTATTTACTCAAGTCCTTCGATTTAGATACTTGTAAATTTTTGGCCTCAATATGACATATCTATATACCCTTTTAAGTACTCCAATAAGCGTACTCTTTAGAAAGCATTCTACTATTACTAGCAATTTGAACATGGTTCTTCTATTGACATCACACTCGATTGTTAATAAAAGGGACATTTTCATACCAATTCTAATTAAAATAAATAAATTTGTCCGCAACAACTATTTGAGATTTTTTGATTGCATGGGTAAATAAATATACTTAAAGAAACAGCAAAAAAATGATCATTTATTGACTCAAGTAGCGGGGCAAATTGTAAAATAAAGACAAATAAATAACGACCAAATAGAATACAACAATTCATGTCTTACGCTGTAAAAAAAAAAAAAGAAAAAAAAGATTACAAATAGATTAAGCTAAGACAAATCGATGAAGAATATATTAGTCTCAATTTTGAGCCATAGTGGAATTAGTGAACTCGCAATTTCATTGGCACCATTCATTTAGAAATATTGGATTCATAAAATTTTACCGTAACCCAAAAGAAAAAAAGGGCATGGGAATTGCATAAAAAGAAATATGAATGAAAAATGATATATGGTTTACCGTAATTTGTTGAGACATACAAATTAGTTAGATTTCATTCATAACCTAATGTATTTTGGGCAATTTACCTCTAGGTCCAGAAAATAGAAAGTAATTCCCACCAAGTCTCCTCTAATTAACGAAACACTAAAACCCTATGAAAGTGCCTAAAACCCCAAATATCGAAAGTGCCTAACCCTGCAGACCCTATGAAAGTCACTAAACCTCAGTGCTATAAAAGTGCCAAAACTCTACAGTGCCAATAAAAGTCTAAATCGCTAAAACCCTATAATAGGAAAGTGCACCCTAAAACTCCTATGAAAATGCCTAAACCTAAGCCCTAGGGCTCTATGAAATCACCTAAACCTAAACTTTAGGGTACCTTAAACCCTAGGGTATCCTAAAATCTAAAATCTTAAAGTACCCTAAAACCCTAGGGTACCCTAAAACCCTAAAATCCTAGGGTACCCTAAGATTTTAGGGTACCCAAGGGTACTAGGGTACCCATTAGGGTACCCTAAAACCCTAGCATACCCTAAAACCCTAGGGTGACACTTCTATTAATGATAAATGTATTTTTGTAAAAGTGGACTTAGTGGTAATTAAGTACTTCATCTCTCCTTAATGGGAATTAAGTGTCACTTTTCTGTACTTAGAGGTAATTAACTCATGTATTTTCATGTCATGAAAAGAAAAGTTCCAAATTTATACTGTTAATTTGCATATGCTAATGATTAAACTAAAGGATACGTTTTTTATAAAGGGAAAAAAAATATATTAAAGGATGCCTTTGTAAATTTACTCAAACAAAAAGAAAAGGTGGCACCTTTACGGTCAATTTCCTTATCCTTAACTAGAAGGTGGAGTAATTTGCAATCACAACCCCACTTTTGGGGTGCCACCCTGAACCACCAGGCTTTGAGCTTCCTTCCCTCTTCTTCGTTTGTGCTTTTCATCAATAAAATGGGCTCCCCGTCAAGAATTGAGAGATGCACAAGAGATTTCTCTTTCTATTACTTTACATTTGTTTCTTCACATTTTCGCAACAATTCTGTTTACCCTAGCACTAGGTATTGAAGCCAAACGACGTAGATATCCCATGTCTTGCTTAGCCCGATAACAAACATATGTATGCACAGCCCTATGGGTTAATCTGTTTGGTTAAGAAAAGAAATTAGTTACAATGCGTGTGAACCGACCCAGACACCACATGCCACAAGAAAAAAACACACATGCATCCACTCCTATGGACCCAATGGAATTCACATTCACTAGTGTACTCAATTGTGGACCCCTCCACCAAAATAAACATAAAAATAAAAAAATAGAAAAAGGCGTGGGCAAGCCCGGACACACTTCCCCCCTCTGACCCTTAATCGGACGGTCCACATCTCATCACAACCCACAAAACCGCGTCCCCTCCGCTCCTATATATTCCGCATCTCCAGATTCTCCACCTGAAAACCGCATCAGCACATTTCCTCTCTCTCTCGCCGACAAAGGTAAGAAGATTCGCCGGTAGGAAAAAAAATGGCGATTTCGAGCACTTGGGTTCTGTCTCTGAAACTTCTGTTCATTTCGGCCGGCGTCGCATCCGTTGCTTTTTTGATGAACCTCTCTGTTCCATTGATAACCCACTTCGTACTCCACCAAATCCCTCTCATTTGGTCCACTTTCGTTTCCTTGTTGAGGCCTCCGTACATCTACTTCGTCGTCAACGGCATCATCATCACCATCGCCGCCACTTCGCGGTTCCACCACCTCAAGCCCGACGGCAGTACCCAGTCGGAGCCGTCGGCGGTCGAGTCGAAGCCTCCGCCGTCGGATCTGGTGCACTCGGGATACTCCGCCGTCTCGACCCCGCTGGAGTTCGGCGTCGGCGAGTCGCCGGCGGTGTACGAGGACGAAGTTGTGGAGAAGACAGTGGTATTGAATGGCGATGGACCCGCGGGTGAGGATGCCGCGTGGACGCCACCGCAGAGGAGTATCTTGGCGGAGGCTGAACAACCGGAGTGTGTGTTGGCGTCGCCGGGGAAACCTCTGGTTTCCTCGAGGTTCGGTCACCGGAAACCGCTGAAAGCCAGTCCGGAAGGTAAGATTTTTTTATTTATTTTGTTTGAACAAAGTGGATTTTCTTATTTAATTCTCCAATATTTAAGGACCCGGTTCTTTAGCAGTTGAACCGGAGAGAAGTCGGTGCAATTGAATCTCGACCGTTTATATCGACAATTAGTGGTTCAAATAGCTATATCGACAATTAGTGGTTCAAATAGCAAAAACCGTATACAAGGTAGAATAATTTTAACAAATTTAAACAGTTAAAAACACGTTTTACATGATTAGGATTACGCAAATTGTCTTTTGGACTGTAGAAAGCCGAATTGACGAATTCATAAGTATGTTATACTCCACTATAAATCAACAATCAATGCTACTGACACCGCATTATGACATCGAAGTTTTTTCTCCCTATTTTTTTTCTGAATAATTCTATTTGTTTAATTTTTAGGATTGGTTAAATAAGACACAAAAATCTGAGGAGTTGGCACCGAGAGAAGTCTGCACCCTTTTGAAGTCTCATGTTCAACTATTTCGAGGGCAGTCAATATAGAGCATATGCTCCAACTTCAAGTTGAGTCTCCGCTAATGTACAGTAGATTTGTGATCTCCCAAAATTAGTTGAGGTAGGTGACCCAGATGCCTAGTTATCAAAATAATAAAACATTAAAAAGTAGCCAAATTTAAAGAGAATGTTTGTTTTCACATACATGTGTGCACAAATAACATATGATGGTCCCTGCGAAATAAATAAATTTTAAAAATGCCTTCGGCTGATTTTGTAAACTTTTGTGCCTCGATATGTGCATTTATATTGCCTTGCTTAAATTTGAAAAAAATTTGAATTAAAAAGTCTACAAAAAAATCATGTTAATGTTCAGAATAGGTATTACTAAGCTCAATCTCGGTTGGCCGTTCAATAGATTGTTTTTAATTTTAATCGTTCAAAATATTTTTCAACAACTAAGATTGAGTGTTTCCGTGAATAAGTTATTATCGTCAATGTTTTGTTCAACATCTAACAAGTTCCATTGCATGTTCGAGTATTATCTTACGGAGGGACAATTTAGTAATTTGCAATTTAACGGTGCCCATCATTTCTCAGGTGGGAGGTCTTTGAGGGTGGCGAAGCCGAAGCGGCAGGAGACGCTCGAAACCACGTGGAAGGCGATAACGGACGGCCGCCACGTGCCGCTCACGAGGCACCTGAGGAAGTCCGAAACGTGGGAGAATCACGGCCGTCAGTTCAACACCACCGCCGATCACTCTCCGCCGCCGCAGATCGTCTTGAAATCGGAGACGCTCAGGGACCGAACGAACTACAACCCGCAGCCGGCGAATCCCTCTCCGGGTTCGAGCAAGCTGCGGAAAGAGGCGTCTCTGAGTCAGGACGAGTTGAACCGCCGAGTCGAGGCGTTCATTAAGAAGTTCAACGACGAGATGAGGCTGCAGAGGCAGGAATCAATGAACCAGTATATGGAGATGATCAACCGTGGGGCCCATTGAGTCAACAGCTTAAATTGGTACTTAGTTTGTTGGGTTAGTTGGATTTTATTTTATTTTTTGGTTTAATTTTCAATGGGTTGGTTATATAGTTGGATAAAACAAAAGAAGGGGAGGGGAAAAAAAACACCTCACATATAGACTCTAGAATTAAAGGGTTTATTTTATTTATTTATTTTGTTTTGGGGTTGAAAAAGATAAAAGGGTGTGGCAAAGAAGCTATTTGTCTGATTAATTTGTTTTTTTAGATAGGGCTTGGATATTTATTTTGAGTAGATTAGATGGCTTGTGTATGGGATCATTATATGTGTGTCTATTATGCTAAACCTAAAGGTGAATTGAGAATTACTATATAAAATTAGTAGGAGCTTGACTATTCAACTTTTTATTTTTTTGCCAATTTTGGAGGAAAGGGAATTAATTTTGGCACTCTCCAAATTTATAACCGCATCTCCCAAGAGAGTGCCAAAATCAATTCCATATAGGGATCGATTTTGACACTCTCCAATTTGATTTTGGTGCCGTTAACAATTTGGGGAGTTCCAAAATCGCCTTCCAAAAAAATACTTTAATTTAATATCAAAAAGCCCAGAACAAATTGTAATATCAGGAATTTTTAATTTAATCCGTCAACATGGAGAGAAAAAATGGAATTCATATGAGGAACCTTTTTGACTCGGGATGGGTGCTGTGTGGGGACGGTGCTGCAAATCAAGTCCAAGGACTGTGCTATCAGCAAGGGCATAATGAAATCCAAAGTGTACAATAATAGAAGACAATATTTCACCAGTAAAAACTAGTACGAAGGTAAGATTGATTTTGCCATACATCACGGCGGGTTCCATTTTTTTTTTGGAAAGCTATTGCATGCTAATTTTGTTATTACTGCTTTCAAATCTCTCCTCATAAAAATTGGAAGTGGTTGTGATTTGTTTGGCTCTGTGTATTATTATTATTAGTAACAAAAAAATGAATGGGGAAAAAAAGAGTTCGAAAATTCTAGTTGGAGGACGTGCCCCACTAAGCTTTTATATGGTCGAATCCTGGTCGTTATAAGCAATATCTTTGAGCATCTCCGACCCTGGCTTCAAATTTGAGGATGTCAAATTTTTTTGAAGGCTTATGTGGCAATTTGACATGTTAGAGTTTGACATCTTCAATGTATCCATTCCAACCAATATGTCAAATTTATTATTGTAGGAAGTTTTGGAGTGAAATAATGAAAGAAAATGTTTTACATCACATGTCAAAGTTGACATGAGACAGGAGATGTCAAATGACACACAAGCATTTGACATCTTGGTTGGAGTTGTTTCACATGTCAATTCTTCCACTTGGCATGCCATGTCATATTTGACATTCTTGGTTGGAGATGCTCTTAGTAGACACTTCAGAAGAACGGTAGACAGTTCAAACATTTGACTAACGGGTATTAGTATTACTAATACGAATGAGAAGAATACAAGGTGGGCGGTGGATACAGGGTGCGGCAGCGGCGGGACGTTGTTGGGCGGCGGATACAAGGTGGGCGGCTATGGAGTTTGGGGTCATCAGCAATGCTGCAGACGGCGGGAGAATGAGATCTAAGGTTGTTGGCGTCTCTCGGGGCGTTTATGGGATCGATGATATACAGCGGGTTCACGGCGATCCTCGTGACGACGACGGTGCTTTGGTTTCCAATTCTTCGGTGGGATGGCGGTTTGGGCAGGAGATTGTTCAGGTGTGGTGACACATCAGGCATTTCGGAATTGGGGGTGTTTTAGGGTTTTGTTTGACTTTGACCAGCGATTGGGTCTCGTGTACCTATGGAGATCAAGGATTAACAAGTCACAAATCCTACCTAATTTTGAATTTCCTATTCAAATAGAATTAGTTTTTGGCCTTTTGCACATTACCATGCTATGGAATTCCCTAAACTTTATGTCACTTTTTTAGTTGCAGGTAAGTATGTCTTTCCCCTTTCGGAAGGGTGGAATTTGGGCCCCTTTTTATGTTGCATTTCCCCCGTTTCTTTTCGACAATTATCACTCCCAGACTAGCAGTGTCCATTGTCCACCATCACAATCATTACACCACCAAATTCACATGGCAGTCGCTTTAAGCAAAAAAAAACATCGTGCTTCATGATTTTGAGTACATAAGTAGCAACACTACGAATATTCGCATGAGTCTACACATTTAGTCATGAACTCCACAAAAATATCTAGTGCGGAAGGGTAGTAGCAATAGATTTCTGCATGTAGCTTGGCGGTGTTTAGAAACAGGCGAAAAAAATTAGGTCCGCGCATATATACTCATCCGTGTCTCTTTTGGAGTTGGAAGAATGGCCAACATCTCCACCATCTTGTTCCGTAGCAAGGAATCTTCAATAGTGGAATGGACCATGGATGAAGCTCCATTGAGAAAATTTGAAATTTTATTCTGCTAGGTTAATCAAAAGCGCTGCCACTTGGACCTGTCCAATACCAATGAGGGCCACCTTTTGATTGGGAAGTCCTGAAGCCCCCATTCATCACTGTGGCAGGCACGGCTCGGTGAAGGGACCCGGGCAGTGGCCACGCCACGCCAATTAGCCGGTCCCGTGGACTCGTGGGTCGGATGGGTCAACGGTGCACCGTTCAATGGGTTTCTGCCGGACCCGATGTGCCGAACCAGGTTCGTACATCAACAGAGGAATCTTGGACCTGAATACGAGCTTGGTTATGATCCCCTGTTCGGCGGCCTCCCGCCGAACCAGATAGTAACTCGGAAGTTCAAAGTACAGCCCGGGCTATCTGGACTGGTAGAATCTTTAGCCACCGAGCCACCCTTGCTCCCTGACTTGGAGAGGAAGTCAGGTAAGAGTCGAGTAGGTGTGACAAGTGGCGTGGAACCATTTCCTCAAGTACACGAGCAGATCGTGGAGATCATGTCAGGGCTTTGATTGCGGACCTGATTTGGCTCCACGAATGAGGAGCCAATCACTGAGTGCGTGATGCATGTACGTGGGATGGTCTTCACTTTTCCTTTGCCTATAAAAGGATCAGTCCCCCTAGAGATTAAGGTAATGAACTCTTACCCTCTGAAACCCCAAAACACTACTCTAAAGCTCTCGTTTCCTCTTACTTACTTGACCGTCGAAGTGCCTATCCCGGACTCCCACGATCCGGCTTGGGCACTAACGCGGGTTCTACTCGTGCAGTTATCATCCTCGCCTAAGATATATCAACCTAACCACCTTACCATCCAAGGTTCAACCGGAGAAAGCACAGCACCACAATCACCATCCAATTGCAACACGTCACACGCTTTCGGCTCGGCTAAACAATCAGCACAACTGTAAACGGCTACATTCAATGAAGGACCTCCTTTTGCGTGGGTTTCATATAGAGATTGGTATTCCAACATCCATCCCTTTGCGTGGGTTTCAAGGAAAATGTCATTTAGTGAAACATAAGAGAAGTTTGAAACACCTCCCAAATAAAGAGATTGGTGACGAAACTCCTCCTCTTTTCAAGTGGTCTTTGAAGTTTAGTAGTATGTACAATGGCAATGCTTTGAACTTCTGTTCAAGTCCATTAGTATTTGTGTTGTAATACAAATTCGGTATTCTGTGCTTTTCTTGGTGTTCATAGAATTTGTGATTTTTTTTTTGTTTGGTATTTTTTTTGTTTGGTATCTTTGAAGGAAACCACCTTATTTTTGAAATACTCTTTTAGTTCACGGTTAAAATAAATAAAGAAACTAGGGCTTTCCTATTTTCAATTGCATAGTGAAATATATTGGGAATATATTTCAATTAGAGAGACCAATAAAATTATAGGTTTGGGACGGACAGATCATGTACTACAAAAGAGAAATTATGTTTCGATCAGGTGTCGGGCCCAATGGGGCATGAGCCATCCGAAAAGACAAAATCAAAAAATGGGCTAACCCATATGCATTTCCTTAATTTCCAGCCAAGAAACCCACCATTTCCTTAGTATCAAGTTCGAACCCTCACTTTTTGAGGGGGTGGGTTGCAACGGTGATGACTTGTTGAGGACACGAAGTGATGGTGCGACGGCGATCAGACCAGCATAGCAAGGGTAACATTGAAAACTTTAAAGAGTTGAACTTTTGCACTCTTTCTCATGGAATCCCTCCAAACGACAATCTACGTCATCTTCCCAAGTCCAGACCTATATCGACCCCCGATTCTTCCCAAAAGAAGAAACCAAAAGCCAAACGCATTAAGGAGAGAAACAACCCTTCCTCTCCCGCGTCTGCCAAACCACATTTATACGGTGATTTTGAATTGGCCGATACCCCACAAGAATACCGAGTGCAGAATTCTGCACGTAGCTTGGCGGTGTTCAGAAACACGCACCTTAAAAAAAAAAAAAAAAAAACCAGCACATGGCAGTCGCTTTAAACACAAAACATCGAGCTTCTTGATTTTGAATACATAAGAGTAGCAACACCACAAATATTCACGTGAGTCCACACATTTAGTCATGACGCGACCCTGGCGCGGAAGGATATTAGATTTCTGCATGTAACATGGCGGTGTTCAGAAACACGCAAAAAAAAATTCAATCCGCATGTCTCTTTTGGAGTTTGGATGAATGGCCAACATCTCCACCATCTTGTTTCCTAGCAAAGAATCTTCGAAAGTGGGATGGTCCATAGATGATGCTCCATTGAGAAAATTTGAAATCTTTTCATTCCTCTGGTTAATCAAAAGCGCTGCGACTTGGACCTGTCCAATACCGATGAGGGCCACCATTTGATTGGGCAGTCATGAAGCCGTGATTCATCACCATCCAATGAGATTGCAACACGTCACACGCTTTCGGCTCGGTTAAACAATCAGCACAACTGTAAACATCTACATTCAATGAAAGAAAGAGAGCAAAATTCCGGCAAGTTGTTTCATTCCAGTGGAAAAATCTCCAAATTCCAACTTAAACCTGGAAAGAAAAAAAAAGTCTCGAAACATTCACATCTCAACGAAAATCTCCAAATTCCAACTTAAACCTGGAAAAAAAAAAAAAGCCTCGAAACATTCACATCTACAACGAACTCTTTCCACTTATAAGGTAATGGAATGAGCCAAAAACTACAGGGTATTGCAGATATATACAACGAAACCTTTCATCAATGTGTCTACAGTACAGTGACCAATCCGAAAAGAGAACACCACAAGTGACAAAAAAGAAGCGTAGAAAACTACATCAAACCAATCTTTTGATAACGGCATTGAGACTTACCACTTACCAGACTATTAAGATTGGCAGTAAGTACATTTCCATGAATAAATCATCTGTGTGAAGTGTTTTCAAACCATTGCTCCTCGCCTTTGTCTTTTTATTCTCTCAAGCGCGCCGAGACGGGCCCCATCATCTGTATCTTTAGTAGCAGCACTATCATCTCCATTGCCATCATTATTGTCACCCTCTTCCCGCTTCCTAACTAAACCACCAAAAACGGCAGAGGGAACATCTTTTTGCGCAATCTCAACTCTCTCATCATCTTCCGAGTCACTCTCTTCCGGTAGCTCAATGTCCTCGTGATTTGCAGCAACTTTTAATCCGCCTTCAGTCTGAGACTCCACTCCCGCGCTCACAAAACCCACTACTTTCCTGTTACTATCTTTGGTAGCAGTTTTACCGGCATCAGGCAATAATTGCTTCTCTAGAGCAGCCATTTCGTCTTCTGGAACACCGGCTTTTTTTAGTGCGTCCATTGCTTCGTCAAGATTTGGCTGCTTATCCTTTTGCATCAGATACTCGGGAAGGATGAAATGTGTCTGGAAGGTGAACAAAAAATGAGTATAACTAAAGTAAGAGACCACATAGAAACAATAACTAAAAATTCTAGAATCGCAAAATAAAGCAGGGGGAATATGCATATTAATCTTGGAAAAAAAGTTTTTGTGCATGCAAAGATGGAAGTTATTAAGAAATAACATACAGAACGATATAGAGCATCTCCAGTAGTGATCTACATTTTGTGCTATTTAGGACAACAAAAATACACTTTATACATTGCTACGGCCTGCTCCGCTAATGTAGTGTTATTTATTATTTAAAAGGGTGTAGTCTAAGATAGCACTGTGCTATCTAAGATGTCACAGAAAATAGAGCTGCGCCATTTTAGCACAACCAATACTATAATGTGCTTGAGCAAGAGTTCTGGTTGGATTGTGCTATTTTAGGACTGCTACATTCAAACGCTACACCACTGGAAATGCTCTAAGGCACCATAACCAGAACAAAGCTCTTGTTGCAAAATCCTTTAGAGAACTGATCATGATTCCATTAACATAATCCCAAACTTGTTTATTTGATCTCTTGTAGACAATCCCATGTTTTGATGAAACTAAAATTTAATCCAGAAATCAGGCTGATGTAGTTTTTGACACAAGAAGCAAATCTCGGAAACACAATACTTATGTACATGGGTGTATAGGTCCTTTTTTACGTTGGCCTTTTCTTTTTTATTTCTTGCTTTCTTTTGTACATGGGTGGCATCCCCTGATGCCTTTTCAACAAAATTTTATTTAATATCAAAGAAAAAAGAAAACAAGTCCCTCACCACAAATAAAGGATACAGGGAAAAGACCAACAGAATGTAAGAACATGAAACCTACCTGGCTATAACTTGCAGAAACACTCCTTTTAATTCTTAGCATTTCTCGGAAGGTGTCTTCATTACCATGGTTCACCTCAAAATCGTTCCATTTGTTCCATATATCAGGATCTGAACGCGGATCCGCAAACTGAGATGCATATATGAAAACCCCACGAGCACGATCTATTTCTCCAAGGCTCTTCTCTAGCTCAGCATATTTCATACACATGGTCTTGACATCTTTGTCCGGAAGACCAGATTCTATGGCTTGCTCGTATATTTCCCTTGTTCTTGGAACACCGAATATCTCAGCGGCACGAGCTATGTAGATCTCGTACATGCTCAATTTCTCATGGGGTGGAACCGCCTTTGTAGATTGGTCATAAACCTTCATTGCTCGCTTTGCTAGACCATAATCCTCTTCTAATTTAGCATATTGAAGGTACAATGGTTTCACAGATTCAGCTGGGGTCTGATGCACAATAATGTCAAGGAAATTACGAAGTCAGCATTATTAAAAATTCCTGATACTCGAAGGAAAATAAGAAATAGCTATGCTTAATGAACTCTTCCAAATGTATTAGGTGGCTGTATCCAACACTAGACACCAAGACAAAGGTATGGAATCTGAGTCCAACATGTTTAGTAGGACATTTACCTAAAAAACATCTTTTCTAATTGGAATTTACCATGAACTCATATAGCTCCTATATTATGCACGAAGTACTGTAAGGCACCCTGTAAACACCATCATCCTAGAAAATAAAAGCAACATACAACGGAACATGAATATATTAGCGTGTCCCATGTCCATGAGATGAACTTTAGAAATTCGACACTTAGCCATGTAGTCGCCCATTACTCGTACCCTGGTACATGTAACCGAGAGCAAAAGAGATATCCGAGCATCACCGTTGAAACAAAACATAAAATTCTGGATAATAAAGTAACTCAAAAAAAAAATCACCTTCTCCTATAAGAAAACATTAACGTTCGCAAATCAACAGGAGTCCTGGACATTAAACAATGGGAGCAGTAGGCAACTTAACTGATTGCAAATCAATAGGAGTCCAGGACATTAAACAGTGATCATACTGATCCTGGAACGTTTAGTGGCTCGACCTACCTAGTGACAGATTTTTACTTGAACCTGTAACTATGTCTTAACAGTACACTTCTTCATATTCTATGACTAGTGAATGCCCATGCCTAAAGGCACGCACTCCCGCAATTGGTTGCAACCTAAACCAACAACCCAACGTTACTATTAGCCACCTCAACTAATGAAGGATCAAATATGGTGCATCTTTTATTTTATTTTTCCCTCAAAATCAAGCACGCGTCCACAGAATGTCTGCGCCATATAGCAATTCCCACAAATTATTTGTTATAATTTTTTTATTCATATAAACTCTTAAACCACTATCTTTGTCCATTTTGACACGGCATGTGTCTCTGATTTGTGATATTGCATACAATACAAAACCTACCTTAAAAAAAGCAGATGGCGTAATTCCTAATCAAACCTAGAGTTCCCACACAAATACATAATTACAAGAAGACCTCTTTTAACTTTTGAGAAATTATTGTGCATACTGATTCTTCATTGGGCCCTCATCCATCAGTTCAAGATTTTGTGCGATGGGCTCTTTCTAAATCTGGGATGTATTCAGCTACATCAGTTTGGCAAGCTATGAGAGAGACCTTTCCAGTAGTTCCTTGGGCAAAATGTGTGTGGTTCACTTGCAATGTCCCACGGTGGGCTTTTATTGAATGGTTGGTTTTCCTTAGCAGATTATCTACCAAGGATAGATTGTCTAAATGGGGGGTGGTAGTTGATACAAGATGTCTGTTGTGTCAGCTGTCAGATGAGTCTCACGAGCAGTTGTTCTCTGAGTGTCAATACTCTCAGGCGGTGTGGAAGATGCTCTTGTTGAAGAATAACGTGGTTCGTCCTTGTGGTGGTCTGTCTAGTAAGCTAGATTGGGCTTGTTCCCACAGATCTAGACTCTTGTTCCCACAGAGTATACAAACTTTCAATGGCTGCTCCTATTTACGGGATATGGAGAGAAAGAAATAAAAGACAGTTTCAAGGCCTGTATATGGGTGCCTCTGTGTTGGGTGCTATGATTATCAAAGAAGTCAGAGCTGATGCTAATAGACTTTTAGTTAAAACCTGGAATCTTAGTTCCAGGATTCTTAGTTCTTTGCAAGTATAAAGTTGTTTGTTTTTGTTGTGCTCCACTCCCAAGTTAAGAGGGGGAAGGTAAGTTAGATGTAATTGGTGAGGATCTCCTCTTGTCTTTGGTTTGGTTGCTTAATAAAGGGTTAATTTACCACACACACACACACACAAAAAAAAAAAAAACTTTTGAGAAAATTGTTTCAACAACAAAACCAAAGAGACAAAAGAAATGTACTTTTCACAGTTCATGCTTCAAGAACGATGAGAAAAAAATGCAAGTTTAATTGTTGTTTGCACCAAAATTTTCCTTCAGCCATTAGAAGAGATTTTCATCCATGATTGCAAACCCAAGCAACTTCCATAGGCTTTCTAACCAATTCCGAATGTTGACAGCAAACTCTGAAAAATAATCCCCACACTGCCAAGCCTAAGTTTCTCATCTCAACAGTAATCCCTAAGCCTATAGTTTCTCATCTCAATGCTAATCCATGGCTTCTCCGACATCTGAAGTTACTGGAAGGCGCAACAACCGACAATCAAACAACACCTTATGATAGGGGCTATGAAGCACGGATACTCTGTTTTGGCCTCCGTATCACGTATCGTATCCGTATAGGATACCGATACTCTCGGATACTCTCCAGATACGTATCCGATACGCTTTTTAAAGTATCTTGCTTTTAGAATTATTTTTGGGTATCCCGATACGTTTCAGATACGCGCAGACACTCTCGGATACACTCCTGATATGTATCCGATATGTTTTGGATATGCGCGAATACGTGTTGGATATGCTCGGATATGTTTCGGATACGCGCGAGGGTTATGCTATTACTTAAAATATACGGGTTAAAATTGCAAGTAGAACTATATTTTTCTTTTTCCCCCACCAATCGACACCAGAAACACACCGACAATATCCTCTCTCGACAACCTTGTAAGTCTCTCATCTCTCTCTCTCTCATCTCTCATCTCCCTCTCTCTCTCTCTCGTTGTGTGTATGCAAATATGTATATATATATATATATATATATAACTATATAGACACAATTATATATATAACTATACGTGAATATATCTCTCTCAACATGTGAAATGGTGAACTTGTGTAATGAAAAACTTTAATCATTAATGAAATTTTAGGAATTATAAATTATATATAATATATTTTTTATTTACTTTTATATTCAACGTATCCCCCAACGAATCGTATCCTTCTTTTTGAAAAAATCACGTATCTGCGTATCCGTATCGTATCGTATCCGTATCCGTGCTTCTTAGGATAGGGGAAGGAGAGAATATGCCTTAAGGAAATAATTTTTGAATTTCCACTTTTTTATAAATGCACTCTAAAATTCGTCTTTTAATTCTTAATATTATACATAATACAGTTTTCAAAGCGCACCAGAAGATAAATTTTGGAGCGCATCTACAAAAAATAGAGTGCAAAAATTATTTTCCTATGCCTCCCCTTCAACAATCAACCAAACACCTTCCGATCAAATAAAGATAATCAACACCAATTCTTGAATTTAGATTTCGAATGAGATCATTCATCCTTAACAATCCTGCATACATCCTTAACAATCCCGCCTAGGTAGGCATGGTATGGCTGACTTTTTATCTAACATTGGCAATCTTTCCTTCCGTTTGGCCTGACAACCAGTACCTCAAAACCACAACCAGTGACTCAATTCTCAACCCAACTCCATTGTGGATATTTTGTCAGCAAATGTAGGTTGGTTCCGCATAGCAAATTAATTGCAATTTACT